>JXSR01S074454.1:97503-108277 GCA_000969725.1 Ophiothrix spiculata | reverse complement strand
TAAAAAAGTATAGTAAAGTCTGAACTTAAACGTCCTATATCTCATCAAGGAAGCACATTTTTCTATGTTTTTCAATGCAATCAGCGGTATCTCTTCAACACTGGATCAAAACCGATCTTCCACAGAGCAGACAAATTCAAGTTTCCTCCGGCCATAATCCTGAGCCCCGACCTGAGCTGTCTCGGACAATTCTATTTGGCTAATTATGTTCTTTTTTTCCACAGAAGGTATTGAATGTACTTCTCAAAACCTTAGAGATTTCACCTTCACATTCCTAGCCGACATTAATTCTAAAATTCAAGTTTGTACGGGAAATACAGAATTAGTATAGATCCGAATTGATTGGATCCAGTCTTTTGATTGGGACATCTCGTGATGGAAAAATTGTCAATGACATTTTTGTCCTGAACATATCCAATGTGCCTTTAAACTTAAGGTCTATCTACAAAGAGTACATATCTTGATCAGTCCTCATCACCATAAACCTCGTAGCATCAACATGCCATCTCGGATCTGGATTTCATGGTCAGTGTAGCCCTATATGCATACTGAAGAGGTCTTGATCGTAGATCTGGATCTGCCAGATGCAGATTAATCTGGATCTGTGATTGGTGTAGATATCTCCAGTCAAGCTTACTCAAGAGGTCTTGATCGTAGATCTGGATCTGCCAGATGCAGATTGTTCTGGATCTGTGATTGGTGTAGATATCTCCAGTCAAGCTTACTCAAGAGGTCTTGATCGTAGATCTGGATCTGCTAGATGCAGATTGATCTGGATCTGTGCTTGGTGCAGATATCTCCAGTCAAGCTTTTTCTTAAGCGGAAAAGGACCAGGAGCCAGAAATCTGAAAAAAGCGGCTCCTGGTCCTCAATATTTCAAGGGAACCAGGAGCCGTTTTTTTGGAACCAGGAGCCATTTTCGGATTGCATATAATATTTCAAAACATTTTGATTTGGAAATCAAGAATTTATCAATCAAAGAACAACTTGTTTGATTTTCTTCTGATGATTATGTATTGTTTTTCAAAAATACCACTATTTCCAGTCATTTTTTTAATAAATATGGACTCATACTAGAGACAAAATTGTACACGTCAAGACCCAGGCGCTGTGGTAGCGAAAGATACCGTCGCCTGGGTCTCTTTTTTCCTGTCCCACCAGGCACCAAAAGTCAGAAACCATAGGGCAAAAGTGGCCCTGCGCCTGCTTAAGAAAAAAAACTTGTGTAGTTAAGATCTAATATGTGATGGATGAACTCGAACCCACATTTTTTTCTGTGGATATCTTTTTTGGAATAGATGAGTTCTGAACATAATCCAGTATTGTAATTCAGCTATATATGTGACAGACAAACTGATACTTTTGAATGCTAGCATAACACACACTATTTGAATGAGTGATTCAATTTCCCATGTGTATGTTACATTGTCTGATATGATAGTTATGTAGCAGTTATGTAACTGTGGGGGAATGGTTTGGGTTGGAATGGAAACTAGCTTGAATGATTGGGAGGGTTCCAGTCAAAAGTAAGGTCAATCCGTATTACACTTGCTTACAATACTGAGTCCCGAGTTTTAATCTTGGTGGTTTCAAATTTGAGTGTACTTAAAATTAACTGTTAATGGTCTCATACCAACCTGTACGAAACTCAGGGAGCTGATCCAGGCAGCAATGGTTTATATGTGGGCTGATCAGATCAGGGTTCTGTACCCCTTTAGGTAATTGCAAGGACCTAAAATGATGCTATATTGGAGTTTCTTGACGCTGGAGCACAATTAGTCCTCAACTTTGTGCAGCCGGCCGCAACCTGGCCACAGCTTTGATTTTCCAAGATGGCTACCATATGCCTGATTATGCACCTCTAGATAATTTCTTATTATGTAATGAATATTTTACAATAATATTGAGGTGCATAATCAACCCTATAGATTGTCGGTCGCCTAACACAGCTGTCAGAAGAAATACATATAAAATTCAGCTGTGTATTTGCTTGTTGTTTAGTAACAAAAACTGAAAAGAAATTAGACTTAGAATTTAGACAACAAGAAAAAGATAAGAAACTTGGATGTACTTTTTGGGCTTCAACATCCATTGTCGGTAAAACCCTAAAAGTGTGTACCACCATATCGAAATACTGGATATGCCACTGTTAAAATTGATGGTTAACCATGACCAATGCTTGTTCAATACAACATTCTACAAGTCCATTTTCCAATCAATGAAAATTTGTCTGCACACATCCGCAAAAATGGTTTCACTTTTATCATCTAAATTAAAGATCAATACACAATACATTTCCTATGAAATCATTTTGACCGCATCAATATCTGAGGATGGGACACTTACAGTGCATCAATAAACTCAATAATTTGTTTATGAGGTATTTTAGAAATGTAAGGACAGGGTTGGGTTATGTATTTTGTTTGTTGTTGGAAGATGGTGTAGGGCTATTTCAATGATACAACATGTCAATTTCAAGTTGTATTGAAAGTTTTTTTTTCTGTATGAATCTTCAATTATTCAATAATATGCTGCCGCTTAAATATGAAATGACAACTGTTGTGGTTGGTGAATCTTGTCAATTATATTCTTACCTGCAAAAAGGCATGACGAGATGACAGTTTCACATAGAGGAATGTCACTCACCCTGGTCTTCAAGATACATACTATAACAAAAACTCAGTAGGCCAAGTAACCAGTTGCAAGTAACAAAAATAATCAGTTGATCGTCCCTGCCCTCACAAAACTTTTTATTATTTTTCTTCCTTTGCTTGATTGTTTAATATCAGAAGAGGTTGAGATGTAAAAAGTCAAAACAAGTGTTTGGGTATCATTCATAAACCTACTAAAAATTATTTCTCCATCTTGGGGTTAGTAGGTGTAGAGAAATGAGGAAATAACATTGGCCCCGTAATATGGCACACATTCAGCTGTTAAAAATTAGCCTAAAATGAATAGTTAATTACTGAAAAATAAGAAATAATAAGCACCTCCCTTACCTACTTTTTAAAAAAGTCCGGACGATCAACTTGTAATTTTTGTTACTTGGCCTTATAATGAAATCTGATATAAGAAAATTCCTGATACAAAGAAGTATTTCTACTTAAAGGGACTGGCCTAGATACTGTCTGCTGATTTTCTGACTATATATTTTTTTCACATGTATCGATAGTATATGATTATACTTACATATCCTACCAGTAGTTTCCGATGAATTTGTGTAACAGAGGTAAAAAATGAAATTATTTACCAGCTGTATTTTTTGTCGCCGGCGACAAAAAATGGTTGAAAAAGTGTTTCTAGTTTCAAATCTTAAAAAGATCTTGTTTCTAAAACCTGTGATGGGTTAATAAAATTATTTTTGTTAAATTGTTTCTCTTTTGATATGTATTAACATATCTCCAAGAGCTTCATTTGATCTTTTACCTGGTAAATCCATCTGAGGTACAAATTTAGGATTTAGAAAACACTGGATCTAGACACACCACCATCACATATAGATATATTGCAAATCAATTCGCTGTCAATTTGAGCTATTTCTGTGTACATTGTTCTACTTTTTTGGATTTTACTACACTTTTAAGCTTTATTTAAAGCATTTCCATAAGTTTTTTTATTCTAAGTGGAATCTAGGCTAGTCCCTTTAACCATTAAACCAAATTCTTGTTTACTTTCATTCAGTGTCAAAGTGTAAAAAAAGCAAGAGCGTTTGCCAAAACGTACACGTAAGAGGAATATTTTGGATTAGTTTAAATGAATCATTTAACCACCATTTTACAGGTTTTATAAACTTTCTTATTTTTACTTTTTTACTTTATTTAAGTTATTATAAATCACAACAACTTTCTTTTTTATTCACCATGCAACTGTTTATGCTTTCTCTTTTCAGATCCAAGTTGCAGTAAAATGCCTGACTTTGGAGAAGTTTGCAGAGAAGAGCACTCAGGACTTCATCAAAGAAGCTGCCATCATGCATTCACTCAAACATGAACATTTAGTCAAACTTTTTGGAGTGGTATTAGATATGGATAGCTCACTAGTATTGGTAAGACCATGGATTTACAGGGGAGATACCGCCGCTCATTTCGGCATGGAGAAAAAATTGGGGAGTATTCAGGTTTTTGCTGATGGTGCATTGCATGTCATAATACATGAATATTGAAATCACGCACACACACACTTTGCATGTAGACTGGTGTATCATTAGCAGAAAGTGATATTTGTGCAGTTTGTCTCAACATGCAACCAAATCTCAACACTCAAAGTTGATTTTGGTAGGACCTAAGTGGGACAGAATATCCCCAATTTGAGCTCCATGACTGACACTGCCATTATATGGGCTGGTATACAAAGTCCTGTATCTCCCCTGTAAATCTATGGGTAAGACATATTTGTGATGGCTGAAAGGGGGATTTTGCAGATGATATCAATTTGTCTGAAGCTGTGTTAAGAATTCTATCTGAGTACAAAGTCCTGTAAGAGTTGTATCAGAGTTCTATATGAACCAAGGAATATTTTTATAGGGGAACCTGTACTCGCTGTCATTTTGATTTCACCGCCGTGTAAATCCTATGGGATGGCAGCCATCTTGGATTGTCGCTCATAGAGGGTCCACTTGCCACACTTCAAGAGTCTTTGCAACGGATTAGCGGGAAAATTGGCGTACTTTGATCAGAGTAAGTCGCAATACACGCTACTCAAAACGCAGACACAGTTTGCGCGTGAAATAAAAGGAACACGTTGTATATGCGTCGAGTGAAGATTTACGCGATCTGCCTGGATATCGGGCCAAACCCCGAATATATATATATATATATATCCCGAGGTACGATAATTCTGCTCCATGAGCTACACAAGATGGCAGAGAAAACCGGTTCCCCTATAAAAATTCCTTGGTATGAGCTCTAGTAGTGTTTTATTGAGAATTCTATCAGAGAAGTATAATAGTTCTATGATATTTATCTTCTAAAGGAGTTTTAACAAGAGTTATATAAAGTTTTGTAAGAGTTCTGCCAGAGTTTTTAGGAATTCTATCAGAGTTTTCTGTTTTAGACTGTCTACATATACTAAACCACGCCTGCAAAGAGGAAAAAATAGAATATGTGTCAGTCAAGGCACAAAAACATTGTCATTTGAACAACATTGAAATTCTTGCCTTGCTCATGAGCAATGGCCAATGGCAATTTCAATGTTTTTTTTTTTCGTTCTTTAACTTGTATTTGGGTATTTTAATACCCAATTAAAATTGTTCAATTTTTGGTTGACCATGTTAAATTTTCTCATTTATCTTTCAGGTTACGGAATTTGCCCCATTACGATCACTATGTGAGAACCTCAAACAACCAGCATTACGTATTTCCTTCCCCATCAACTTACTACTAGAATTTGTACAACAAATAACCGATGCCATGAAATATCTACACTATTCCAACATCATACACAGAGATCTAGCTACAAGGAATATATTATTATTTGTGGATGATCAGGTAAGGGGTTAAAGGTCATCTTTGAAGGGATGAGGATAGTGATCTGTGTGTGATACTACAATCTTCTCCAATACTTGTTGGGGCACTTATACTATGAACACAATGACAATGAAAAGGTTGACTTATCTGTGTAAAACTGCTTGTGTGATCTTATGGAAAAGTTGTTACTATTTACAAAACTTTTCCAATCCTCCTCCTCCCGCCCCTCCTAAATCAATGTTGTGTACATTTATGTCTAAAATACTCAACATTGATTAAGGGGAGCGTGGAAAGTGCTTAAAATCACCAAGTGTCCCAACAGTTTTGCAGAAGATTGAAGAATATGTACAAAATTAATATACACCTTGCCCGTATCCCCAAATGCATTGGATTTTACTCCTAAGCAAAGGTACTTTGATTAACTGTGTCACTCGACAACACAGCGCAATGTTCAGTGCACTACCTGGTTAAAGAGGAGACATCGAAGGTTGCTGAAAATCTCTTTATAATTTTTTTGTTCACCGGTTTTCAAAGTTGACTGAAATTATCTTTGGATCTACAAAAAGTAATTTTTTAACAGGAGCATGCACTTTTCTGTGGATTCATAGCTCTTGAACAAAATTGTTGAGGCTCAAAACAAATGACGAAAGTTTTGGAACAATGACTGAATTAAACCAGATGGTTGTCGTATATAGTTCCAATCCAGAAATTTTGTCCGCATTCAGGATGTTGCATACAACTTGTATGTAATATCCTTATGTGCAGGCCTTGTCTTTAGAAATTTGCTGGTGAGTGACACATTCTCTCCCCACAACTTGTCAGGTGAGCTGTAGGCAAAATAATCACTTGTATTATTATTACACTAAATGTAGGAGAGTAATAAAAAGCTCTCCTCAGCTTCATTTTAGGCGAGTGATGGTGAGTCATCACTCTCACTTTGCTCAAAAGACAAGGCCTTTAAGTGCATAATTTGTTATTCTTTTTTTAGGCAGGTCTTTTACGCATAGATCTTAATCTGAGTTCATTCTTACATGACAATGCTTGCATAAAAATGGGAGCAAACTCATCAGGTCATTAATGCTTATGAACAGAGTTCATCTTGGGATAAGGCTTGAGAAAAGTGGTTTCATCTAGAAGTCGTAAACCGATGTCTCAAATCACATTGATGACTAAACTCACTTTGTGGCAAATAAACAGTAGATCCACTGACTATATTGATTGCAGAGTGTTTATATTTTGTATCTGAGGAAGCAACCCACCATTATGTGATAGATCAGAGTGACAGGGAGCACCTGCTTAGCAGGATAGTGACGTTTGTCTTCATAACGTTGTGATAATACCAATAGGAAATAGTAAATAAATATTTAACTAATGAGGGTATTGTATTATGGTGCTTTTTGGAGGGCCTAATGAATTTTATACACACATTAGGGTATCGGTAAGGATAAGTGCAATATATGTAGTACTAGGTCACATATCACCTGATTATATGGCGAGTAAAATTAAATGATTATGGTATAATAAATGTATATTATAGATAATAAATATTCAGTATAATGCAGTAAAAATATTTTTTATTTCAAATCATCGAAGGATTAGGTTTGGGATTAAGAGTTTAGGGTTAGGGTCATTTTTGCGTTTAAGATCAAGTTTTTGATGAGACCTAAAGTATACTTTTCTTTCCCATATCTTAAATATCTTAACACCAGGGGTCAATTTCAGTAATATTTAGTGGTGATCACTAACCAAGTATTGCTATCTCCAAAGATGATCACTAAATAGCAAGTATTTTTAACAATTTAGTAACTGTTTTTTAGGTTGGTAATCGTAACAAGAGTAAGCGATCAATGCTGCATATTAGTGAAATGGGCCCCTGGTTGATTATATATTTCATGGCGATTCAGTATTATTCTTATCGTGGATATTGGAAAACTGTATATTGATGTCACCTTGGCATGTTACAAGCTATATATACAATATTCTCTACTTTCTTCTTTAATTTTAGGTATGATTCGTGATAATTACAGGATAGTTTTCATCAGGTTATCTTTTACAGTCTCACAATTCAAACCCAGCATTGTGCTTTTCTTGAGTAAACAATCCCTAATTGCTTCTTACATAATTGTTTGATTAATTAATCCACCCTATGTTAATCATGCGCTTTTGTTGAGGCCATATGGCAATTACTTGTAAATGACCAAGGCCAAGTAATAAAAAAACAAAACAACATGTGTCACATCCCACTAACATCATTTTCAAATCATATTTTGAAGAATTGTTATTTAACTGTTTCATTTTCTGTTAAGATCCTAAAAAATAAAATAAGGCCAAAAAATATTGTTTGTTTGTCCATAACGGCTCCTGAAAAGGAAGGGTTGGTAGGTAGGCTTTTAAAAAAAAAAAGTTGGGTAATAAATGTACACGAAACTCAACTTAAAGAATGGAAAAATTGAACAAAAAATAAACTTTACTTACAAGAACAATATACTGCTGATTCTTAAGAGGTCTTCTATCTTGGTAAATACAGTTCATGTCAATTCATATAACATTTTTCTGATTTGAAGACTTTGTCAGTGAATATTTCTATATTTTCGTATGAATAATCCTCAAAATAAGAGTTGGAAAAAACCCAAAAACTTTAAAGCATACTGTCGGGCCAAATTTTGACGGTCGGTCGGGGCGTGCAAACAAACAGTTTTTTTTGCTTAAGTCCTAGACAAGACACAAATTATTTTTACTATGCTTATATTTACCTTTTATTATAAAATCAGGTAGATGGATGATTTCGAAACTAGGCCTGGACTTGGGAGTCTTGATTTATGAAGTGCTTCCATGGATGGCTTAATCGAAGGCTTGGATTCTAAGACTAATTTGTTTGTTTGTTTGTCTAGATACATGTATCTAGGTCAATATCACATGTGGTGCTCAGTTTGCAGTCTTAAGTTGGTTGCTTCCTCAATTTATGGTAGCTTGTTTATGTTTAGGCGTTGTTACTTGCCTGAACCTCCTTTGGTTTGTATATGAGTGGTGCTCTGGCAAAATGAGCGGAAAGTCGTGATTGAAGATTTTGAATAAATGGCTGCCAAAGTAAAAATATGGTGAAAAAAATCAAATTTCGTTTTTTCACATAAAACATATTAATGCATAAGTGTTAATCTATACCTTTCGTTTTGAAGGTCAATTATGCCGGGAAGTGCAATTATTCACGGGTAATTGATTTCGTTTTGCTATAATACATACACTATAGTATTCAGGAACTTTAAAATCAATTTGCGACAATTTTCTTCTGCCAGATTTTGAGTGGACTGCCTTGTATTTCAATCTCTAAATGAAGATTGTAGAAAGAAAGTATGACATATTATATATCATTCGAAAGCTGAGATTATAGAGAATTAAAATATGTCACAAACTCAATTTTGAAAATCGCGACTTTCCGCTCATTTTGCTAGAGCACCACACATATGTATACACAAGCTACAAAAGAAGAAGAATATGTTTTTTTTATAAGTATTTTTCCATTTTTGGTCTGAAATATGCGTTTTGGTGCCACAATCTTGCACATATATGTATCACCTTGCATGTGAACAATTGTGCAAGAACTGCTAAGATTGAATGCCCAAAAGATGTAAAAAAATCCTTGCCAAAAGGGGCATGTTATATTGTGTCATCTATAGTGTCACCTCATCTTGTAATAGGTAATAGGCCCTAAATATATCTTACTAGGTGTACAATGTATGTAGGAGCTCTGACTAATGATTTACTCAGAGTCTGACGATATCCATCGATCAATGCCCATCGACGTGCAGTCTTTTACACGCGCTATTCCTTGTGCATAGTGCTTGTAAAGACTGCGCGTCGATGGGCATCGACCGATGCATACCGTCAGACTCTGAGTAAACCATTAGTCATCATCTGTCGTGTGTGTCATTACATGCACACTGCTTGGTCGCAAAACGGGATAGGCATAGGATGATTTTGGTCACAGGAATAATTGGTGCCAAGGAACTTGACAAGGTCTATGTATGCGGTGCCTCAAGCAGGAGCAATTACATAGAGGACTAACAGAGGACCAACCTTCTGTACCACAGAGCAATTTCAACAAAGTTCCTCGCCCAAGGAATTAGGAGATATATGGGGCTCGAACTTTAAATATTTATAATATCAATCCCATGCTCTTTAACTGCCCAGCCTTAGATGTCATAAGATCCTGATGCACAACATAAAGTGGTTTTATTAGCTCATTTCCTGACATTAATAAATCATTGATCATTAAACAGGCATCATATGATTCCATTTATGATCGGTATCTTGAAAAATGAGATCTGTTTCATGTAACTGTCATTACTGCCATGAGGCAGTAGGAAGTGTCAGATATCATGATTAGGGATAATTATGAGAACTGGAAGCATGATTTCTACCCACATGAGAGCAAATTGCATTCCTTTTCATCAATACCATAAATAACATTAAAAGTATTTCCAAATTAATTAGGTAGTTGTTTCTAGTGTGATTAGGTATGTACCATATAATTGTCAGAAGGCAAAAGGATGTATTATGTGTCTATATAAAGGTTCTGTCTCACATCACCGTATAGAGCAAAATGTACGCCTAACGTACTTTATCCCACTATTGTTCTGTTTTATGCAATGTTGTTCGTCATGTGTTCGTTTCAAGTACGTTTATCCATATGGTCTGTCCGTTGTGTATACGTTTAATTCGTTATTCATACGGTGGTGGTCTGTTTAGCACCCTTTAAATATATGAAACTTTTGTACGTTATTCGTACGTTTTGCTCTATACGGTGATGACTGACAGAGCCTTTAGGGGTAAGTACATTAAAAATGAAAATATGATTAGATCAGACTCAGAATATTCCTAAATCCTAAATGGAAAATATACATCAAGTATTTTTTTTTT
The DNA here is from genome assembly GCA_000969725.1 of Ophiothrix spiculata. Taxonomy (NCBI): domain Eukaryota; kingdom Metazoa; phylum Echinodermata; class Ophiuroidea; order Amphilepidida; family Ophiotrichidae; genus Ophiothrix; species Ophiothrix spiculata. Next base: position 97,895 of record JXSR01S074454.1, on the reverse strand, counting down.
CAAATTAATTAGCTGGCTGTGTCTACTGTGATGAAATTTGTTCTATGTCACTATCAGAGAGTAAAAGGAAGTATTATAAATATCTAAAATTATGATAATTTTTAACTGCTTTGCCATGGGTATATATAAATGGGGAAAGAAAAATGTGCTTGACAAAGAATCTAACCTGGGACCTTTGGATTGCCAGTCCAATGTCTTAACCACTTGATTTGAATGTATGAATTTGAATGTGGCTGATTTTTCCCATTATGCTTCAGGAAGAAGAATGTAGTAGCCATGTATCATAAACCTTTGTGTTAATATTGTGTTTTGAAATAGCTATTTTTTATAGTGAAAAACACTAATAATCCAAATCTCATTTTAAACTTTTTAAACACGTGATGTTACTTGTT
>JXSR01S074454.1:85993-96341 GCA_000969725.1 Ophiothrix spiculata | reverse complement strand
CGTACTCATAACCGTAGGCCCCTTGCAGGGGCTATATTTTGGCAGGGGCCAGGGTTACCCTTGCCTATTTTCACTGTACACTTTTGCACTCAACATAACAACATTTTGACATATTGGTTGAAAATGTAACACTTTTAAATTAATCAATCAATCAATGATACAAGTACTTGCATACCCAATGATAACATGCATACCCCATGAAGGAGTCTATTTGTACAGGGGACCCACGGCTTTACGTGACTGTCCAACCACGGAGCAAGTAGAGTAAAGTTTATTGCCCAAGGAAACAATGAGACGAATAAAAATACTTCTTACTTTTAAGTATTTTGAAAAATAGCAGTAGTAACCAACTGGTCCAAAGGTTACATTCTATATTAGAACTTGACCATTTTTAATTTGTATCACCTTTCTTGGTCAGCACCCTCCCCCTTGGGGTAATAGCACACCTAAGCATTCACCCGAGTGCAATCTATAGCACACCCCACAGCACACCTAAACATTTACCCGAGTGTGTTTTTGAGCACACCTGCAATTTTCAAAACTCAAAGCCTGTGCAGCATCCATGAACTGCACTGTTTTATAAAGACCAGTAAGCATTCAATAATATTGTAAACCTAACAATTTTTGTCAATTTTTTCATAATTCTCCAGGGTTGCAAGTTAGTGAAGATAAGTGACTTTGGATTATCAAGGAGGCTGATATGTGAGGAGAATTATACCAGCGAGATGAGACCAAATCTAAAACTGCCCTTAGCATGGTAAGCAAAGGATAAGTACAATAAATATTCCTACATTCAGGCCCATAATATACTCGCAAGACGCAGCTAGCCTGTGGTTTGATTTTAGATGCTTTAAGGACGCTAACTAGACGCTGGCAAATTAAAGTAAGTCCAACCTTAGCATTTTTGTTAAGTGTCTAGCTAGACGCTAGCTCTTGCTAGTATATCATGGGCATTAAAGGTCTAAGTTAGTGGAGATAAGTGATTTTAGTTTATCAAGGAAGCTTGTATGTTGGGAGAATTATAGGCCTACCAGTGAGATGAGAATAAATCTAAATTTGTAAGCAAAGGGATGAGAACAATAATGATTTATGCAGAGTCAATTATTAATCATTAGTCTTTCAACACCATCCTTGCAAGTTGCCTTACTCTTGCATGCTTTGGGCATAATTATACCACGAGACAAAGTCAGCATACACAAGAGGTTTAAGATTTTAACCAGGTTTAAAGTCAATATTACTACTGTCATAAAAGGACCCTATGAAGCGTTTTGAACTGCATCAGCTTTAAATATTGGGGATTCAACCAAAAATCTTTCATAGGAAAACATGACAACATTGGTTCAGGAAAAAATATTTAGCTGTGAATCAAAATTTCACTTAAACTATAAACTATATCTAACTTTAAACATGGTCTACCTCTTATACCTCTTTAGTGCATACAAACCCAAGTGTCAATTGACATGAACTGACTCTGAATAAACCATCAATGATTCCATACTGGAATACAAATTTTGCCATATCTGGCAATTTTCAAGTATAGATGGTTAACCTTAACATGTCAGAATTTCTCAAAATCCCATTGAAGAATTTGTACCAAGTCCTTCTAACCATATTGGAATTTTGAGTTTATATATATTAGCACCAAACTGCTGGGACCTTTTTTGCCACTTTTTATTACAGTGTTTTTCCCTTTTTTAATGGTGGATTATGGACTCCTAAAATGTGTCTTGAAATCTTAAATCCAGGTATGCACTGAAAATTACTTTAAATTCAATTTTGCTGTACAGGTATTCTAGCCCATTCAGGAACTCGTTCACTTTGCCGATTACTTGTATGTGATCTTTGTCTCATCCTCCAAATATCCTACCTTTATGTAAGGAAATCCTAAACAGGATTTCTAAATTGGGTCAGGAAAATTACTGTTATGGCACCAAACTTAGATAGGAAATTATGTATTTCTCCTTGCACGTTAGTGTATTTTGGCTTCAATTCCGTTGGTTTACTTAATCCAATGTTTGATGTCGCTGAGGTGACCGTTAGTGGCTGAAATTTGATGTGTCATTAGAATAATATGCGGATACGTTATGGCTTATTTGGGGTTTTGCAAACAGCAGTGATTCCTAATGTAAATGGGCTTTTGAAGGAACTTGTGGAGTTTTGGGAATCAGTCAGTCGCTAGTTAGTAGTTCAATCCTTGGTTAAAGACTTTTTTAAGGTCTACAAAATAAATTAATTGTTGGATTGACACCAAATAGATAAAAATAATGTAGGTTAGTAGGTAGGCCTTTTTTATTTGCCTTTTTTATTTTCAGAAAAATCAAGTACACCAACAAACGAATTAGAAACAAACAAAGAAGTAAACAAAACAATTGGATGTTTTACAGGGTTCGTAGCGGTCATTGAAATCCTGGAAAAGTCATTAAATGTCATTTAGGTCATTAAAGTCATTGAAAAGTCTTTAAATTTTGTAGGAAGTCTGTGAAAAGTCTTTAAATTAAAAAGTACTTCTCAATGTTGTCAAGTATACAAAATTTTCAAGCATGTTTTTCTTGTTTTACGTAACGTTTTCAATGTTTTTCGTTTGAGTTTTCGTTCAACACGTAATATTACGTAAAATTAGAAACGAACGGTAATAAATCGCAGTGAAAATCAGCGGCGTCCACCTGTGTCTGGAACAAAAAAAAAGTGATTCCCAGTTGCTTCTGCTTATGGTATTTATAATATGGTATGTGGGGAATAAAACGGAAACCACCCACTTGAGAGAAATGAAACGGCTGCATTTTTAGACTACAGGTCATGAAGTTACCAGGTACGCTGCACTGTAATTTCTGTCTGCAAATATCGGAAGTAAAATGTCAGGAAAGTGTCATTTTCGACCAGAATGGAAACAACGGGAGGAATTTCGAGATTGGTTAAAGGAGAGTGGTGCCAAAACTGAGGCAAAGTGTTGCATATGTAAGACGACTTTCAACCTATTAATAGTAATAGAGTCAGTGACAGTGTCACTTCTCATGTGTAAGCTTACAATCATTCTTGTACTGGTATGTATCACCATGCATGTCAATATATTGTGTTTCAATTTGGATTTTGATGAGACCTGGTAGAAGGAAGCTTGACCTCTGGTGACCTCAGTTTGACCTTTGACCTAGATTTTAAAATTCCAACCATTCTGGTGTATTTTGATGAAAGTTTTGTACAAGGGAAATATATAAATAAATGCCCAACATAGTTTTTAATTTGTTCAACTTGACCTCTGTGACCCCAGTTTGACAGCTTGACCTCTGTTGACCCCAGTTTGACCTTTGACCTACATTTTATAATTCCAACTATATTTTGTGTTTTGATGGGTTCCTGGTTGTGTATTTTAATGAAACTTTGTACAAGGGAAGTATATGCCCAGCATAGTTTGTGTTTGCTCAGTTTGATCTCTGTTGACCCCAGTATGACCTTTGACCATCAGTTTGGAAAATTTGCCTTGTTTACATCTAATAATTTTTTGAGTAACCTGTTGAAGCCTTAATAAATATGATAAAGTATGTGCAAAAATGTCTTATAAGTCTTTGAAAAGTCTTTGAAAAGATGACTTAAAAGTCATTAAAAGTCTTTGAATTCACTCTGGCCTTGACACTACGAAACCCTGTGTTAGTTTGGTTGCTTTTTCATCATTTTCAAAAAGCGCCTAATTCATAAATCGTTTTCTTACTCTATATTTTTTGAATTTTTTCCAGAAAATTAGAGTAGGTCAAGTTAGAACCCGATGTTTTAATAATAAAGCTCAATTGGAGTGTAGGTCTCATGTATATTCAATTAGGCCCTACAATCCGGATTTTTGTTTTTACTTTCAGAAGAATAGTGGCTCTGACTAGAGTTGAAGAAAATGAATTTGGAGGTTTTCTTGACAAATATGTATTTTAAACTTGATGCCTTATGCTCAAAACCTGCAAGGTGCCATATGTTCTGTCAGTTTTCTTTCTGTATGAAGTTTGGACAAGAATTTTGAATGTCTTGAGCTTGCTTCAAAGCCTGACTTGTCAGATTAGTTTAATTGTCAAGACATAATATGACTAAGACAGTACATCCATGGACAGGCATTGGATGAGCCTTGGCACCTGTTATTTGAATGTCATTTCAAAATATGGTGTTACTTTGTCATATGTAGAAGCAGCAAGTGTTTATGCTGTCGTCAGAGTTTGATACTGTAAAGTAAAAAGCACTCGTTTTGGAACTGGCACTCTTTTTGGTACTCATTTTACCACTTGTTATGGTACTTGTTTTGGAAAAGGAGTAATAAAACAAGTGCTTTTGTGGTTTTAAAACGAGTGCCAGTTCCAAAACGAGTGCTTTTTACTTTACAGTGTGATATGTGAGTGCAAGAAATTTCTTGCACTCACGTATCTGCAATGGCTGTCGTATGTTATATTTATTTTGCCTTATCACTAGAGTGCATAAAAATGCTCAATTTATTTCTTCCGTATTTCTTCCATATAGTTCTTCAGGAGACACTATCACCTGAATAACTTAAGGTGACACTATCACATTTCACTAGCCACTGACACAAGGCTGGACATTATATCAGTGTGCGATGCAAATTTATGAAAAAATACAGCTATTGCAAATATGACTTTCTTGCACTCACGTGACGACTTGTCTTGGTGTGATAGAGCTTGTTTGTATTAGTATGATTCTATCTATCTATCTATGCACCATGTCCCACAGGACGTTGGCTCCTCGAACAAATTCAGACCATCTATTCCTATCTTGCGCTTCCATATATGCCTTGTGGAAGGTGGTGCCAACAATGATGTCATCTTCCCATCTCTTCCTTGGTGTTCCCGGTCTGTTTGTGCCAGTGACAGTTTCCATAAAAATGCATTTGGGTAGGCGGATGTTGTTCATTCTACACAAGTGACCAAACCATGTCAACTGCGAGACAGTATTACAAGCTAGGATCCCTCTTGGTTGAAAGCGGCAGAAGGAGATCCCCGACAGAACTTCCCCACTCCAGATCCTATCCTTCCAGCTGACATTAAGGATTTTTCTGTAGCATCGCATCTCAAATGTCTTTCTTTTTGATGGTCTAGACTTCAGAGCCACACAGAAGCACCGGGTTGACAAGTATATCAGCAAGCCGCAATCTGGTGGAGAGCAAGATGTCTCCACCACTCCAGACTCCAATTTCCCCAGCGCTGCCGATGCCAATAATAATCTGCTTTTGATTTCGCTGGTGGAGTCATTTGATGGCGTTAGTGTTACTCCCAAAAACTTAAATCTGTTAACCTGCTCAAGTGGCGTACCATCAAGCTGGATCTTTACTGGGAGCTGATCATCATGGGAGAATACCATAGCTTTTGTTTTTGGTATACTGATCTCCATCCTATATTTCTTGCTACCATGATGAACTTGCTCAATCAAGGTTTGCAGATCATCCTCTGAGTCAGCGATGAGAGCTATATCATCAGCAAAACGGAGGTCTTTTAATTTGTAGCCAACCACGTTTATGCCCAGGTTTTTACAGCTCTCATAGGCTTCAGCTAAGATGTTTTCGAGAAATAGATTGAAGAGGTCTGGTGATAGAAGACATACCTGGCGCATGCCAATTATTGTTTCAAACCACTCTGTAAGATTGTTGTTAAGTCTGATACAGCTTTTAGCCTTGGTATAGAGATCTCTGATGATGTTGATCAGTTTTTGAGGTACACCATAATGAAGCATCACCGCAAAGAGGCCATCATGCCACACCCGACCGAACGCCCTCTTGCAATCAACGAAGACAGCAAAAACCCTCCCACCCCTCCACCCAAGGCGATGCCGGACCAGGAGCCCCAGGGCGAAGACCTGCTCAATTGTGGAGCGGCCAGGCCCGAACCCCGCCTGCTCCTCTGCCAGAAGGGCTTCCACATAGGGCCCCATCCGGCTCCCTATAATCTCAAGAAGAACCCTGCTGTAATGGCCAATCAGGCCGATGGCCCTGCAGTTCTCACATTTGGTGATGTTCCCCCCCCCCCTGGGCATTGCAAGAATGATAGATTTAGACCATTCTTCCGGAATACGTTCTTCTATCCAGATGCCATTATGATTATGATTGTTCACCATAAATCTCCTGTAAAGTCAGCATTTTGTATGCAAGGCAAAAAACATGTAAAAGTCATGAATTTGTAAGATTTCTATTGGTTTAAGTGTTCATACTTTTTTAAACTCCTTGCAAAACATCCAAAATACTCCCAAAATAATTTAAAGCTATCATTAGATGTAGTCGAATTGCATTTGTACATTATGTAAAATGAAACCTGACATGCAAGTTTTCTCAGTTTAATGTGATTCTGACATATTGTTATTCAAAGAAGTAGGAACAGGTTGAAACAGGTATCATTTTAAAGTCAAAAGATACCATTTTTTTTTAAATCTGTGATAAAACAAAATTGACCATGGGTTGACTTCACTGGCTGTTTGTGTTGGACAATCACACATGTGATTGGTTGTTGCAAGATGTACACAGTCTTGACAAAATGTCTTATTACTTCTGACAAGCTACTGGTTTTGAAATTTATTTTTAAAACTTGTTTTGTTGTTCTTCTTAATGCTATGTCATTTTCAGCTCAATTTCATGCTAAACAAATTAGGATAAACTTACTGTGTCATCGTACATCTCAAATTAAATGGCTACTTCAGCTCTTAAAATAGAATTCCTGTTGAAAATACTAGAGAGTCTGTCCTTTATATCTTAAATCACCTGCAAAATTCCTTTCATGGTGTATGACAGAGATCTGAAGCTTCAGTTATGTGTTATGGTGCATTCAGAGTTCTTTCCATTTCTCTTTGCTAGTCTTTTACACATGCTATGAGAAGCACACCGAATCACATGTAGCATAGAGCAACCTACGCTGACGTCACTTGACCCACAAAATGGCAGACATCATCTTCCAACAGTATTCAGTTAAAAATCTTAAAAAATTGATCATCTTGGTATATCATTTGACACTTGCCAGTAAAACAATGTATTCCATTACCTTCTGATATACTGGTTTCAAGATATAACAAGTATTTGCTCTAGAAAATCACAATTTACCTGATCAAAGCAACACATGGAAAGATGAAAGTTTGGTTTGTTTATGGCTGTAGTACAATTATACTTAGATCATTACCGCTACGAACAGTGACCGTTACTGGTGCGTGATACATCTGGGAAGTTGACTTTAGATAAGAGATAAACCACCTTGATGTGCAGGTGGCTCTAGGCACACACCAAATTTGGCGCTTGAGCAGTACCTGTTGAAGCGCCAAATTTGGCACTTTAATAGGTACTGCTTGGCGCGTTGACACTCTCAAAAAAAAAAACACTGAGAAATAGGCTAGTTTTGTGCTTTCCTCAACAATTTTCTCATTTATGTGGTGCATTATAAGGACTAGTCAAGAACCCCTCGGTTAGAGTTTAGTTTTATTGTGGACTGAAAAGTTGATGGAACCTGGAATAATGGGTACAGATTCTCTGTTATTGCCCCAGCAACATCACACTGAAGTCAAGTTTTTTTCTAACCAAGGTATGCCAAATGTATCATGCAGTTTTGTAAATTTATATGGTAACATTTGTCAAATTCTTTTCTTATATAAAATTATACTCTAAAAAGCTAGATGTACAAACCAAGATTTTGAAATAAAATGCTTGCTTTATTTGCATATCAAGGGGTGCTGTTTAGTGTCATGCGATTGTGAATGCGGTTTTTGCATAGCTGACTGCATTGTTTAGTTTGTACTATAAAAGATAGGACCCAGGTGTACCCAGATACCCCCAATTTGAGCCTCGTGTTAGACGACACCAATACACTAATACAAGCGGCACATGCAATTCGGAATCTCTCTCCTATATCTATAAAGACCCCTGTGGTTTTATAAGACTGCAAGGTACGAACGGTGTCTCCCAAACTGCCTCATATGACAGAAAGAATATCTTCCGCAAAATTTATGTTCCAGAGGTGACTATAAAATGGTTAATGATCTCAAGGTACAGATAATTTATAAAATCTCACATCATGCGTATGAGTCAAACGGTGTTTGAAGACTTTGTGTAGGCGTAACAGTAGCTAGGGTAGACATGGGCTACTTTTTACTTGTGGTAAATTAATGGACTCATTACATGGTCAGCTTCTGTTTGATATAATATGACACTTCATGATGTAATATCTGCAAGAGTAACAGCTAAGCCTTTTTGAGGTATGGCTGACATTGAACACTTGACTAAACATCTTTCGTGTTTCCCGGGTTTTACCAAAACCAAAGTGCACCCTCTCCTATTGTTATTTTAATTTTACCCATTTGGAATAGCGTCCTCTCCTTTTGTGACAGTCATTCTTCTAAATGGCTAACATTCTTTGAGTGTTAAGGACCTGCAATAAATATTGTTGTCTCTGTATATTGTAACAGATGATTATTTGACATTTGTAGGAGCTACTCATAGAGGGTGTTGTTTTGTTCAATTACACTGCATTCAGAGTTCTCTTCTTGCAAAGTCTGAACTTTGAACATTTGGACTTAATTTTTCTAGCCCATTGCATATGCTAACGAGTTTCAGTGCACCCTGTGCTGCAAGGAATAGTTAAAAAAAAACCTGGTGCCAATGTTTTAAATGAAAAAAAAAGTAATAAATTTTGAGAAAGGCTTTTACGACGGGAATTCATAACAATTGGTAGATTTTAACGATTTTAACTGATCGATTAAGGTATCAATCTGTTCGGTTGGACACTTAATAGGCAAGGGGCAGCCTATCATTTGAACACACATTGGAGGTATGGGGGCAACCTACTTTTGTGCAGATGACTGTTGGCAAGGGGCAGCCTCTAGAAAGAGTCTTTTAAGAGCCACAAATATCTCATAAGAACAACACATTAGAGGTTAGGGGCAACCTACTTTTGTGTGAATCTGTTGGTAAGGGGCAGCCTTCAGAAAGGCTCTTTTCAGAGCCACCACAATTTCAAAGATGTGATCTGCTTTTAACACTGTTGGCAAGGGCCAGCCTTCAGTGAATGGCTCATGCGAGTCATCAGTGGGAAGTGACGGCCCACATGTCTTTATAATAATATTTGTCCTGAAGAAGTTAGAGTTACTCCTGACGAAAGCTTGACAGTTCAAAACTTGTCCGACGGCGAACCCGTTAAAATCTACCAAAAGTATTAAATCTGCCCCCACTTGGCAAAAGTTAAGCTCAAGTGTAATTGGTTATATCCCATGCACATGTGTTAAACTCACAGTAGGCTTATGTTGTGGGCGTGTGGTCTAGCAGAACAGTGCAGGACTCATAATCAGAATTGTGAGTTTGAGCCCCCGTAGTACCAATGTATTGTGAACCTGGGCAAATTACTTTATCAGACCTGTCTTATCGACTCGAGCATTATTGGAGAGCTGTTATTGGGAATATTACGATCTAAGTGCAGATAGGGAGTGCACTTCTGCCTGGTAGCACCACTAACTGATGCGATATGATTGTGACGATTTCCTGATGGTAGTGGTAATAATAGGCTTTGAGATCTTGTTTAGGTTATTTTAAGCGCTATCTAAATGCATATTATTATTATTATTATTATTATGCATTTGTATCAAATTGGAAAATGCACAGCCTTAGCTCTCACTAGGCAAAAATGTTAGGCAAAGTTAGGCTATCAAACCTGTATAATTGGTTGTATCCTCTTTTGTATGTGTTGAACCGAAGCATGCTTTCAGTAGGCGTGTAATTGAAATATGTCACATAGCTGAATCCTGATGCATCAAATAAGAAGTTGCATAGGATCAAATGGGATTGTAATAGGCAATGTGTATGCTATCAGATAATGGGTTAAATCCCATGCATATTGTCAAATCGAGGCAGCCTAGCATGAAACATGCTCACCTCTGCCTGAAACCAAGGTATCAGGCATAGTTGATTGAACCCCCATACCTGTGCATCAAATGAGAGGTGGTTAGGATTTAAGAGGCTAGGTCCCTCCAGGCAAAAGACACGATATCAGTCCCATACATATGTGATACACTGGTGCAGCACAACACGAGACCTGCTCTCTCTAGACCTATTTGAAACTCTACTGTGAGACAAGCTCTCTGTAGGCCTAATTGAAACCCCACTGTGAGGAAGCACAATTTATCCTGCCTCGGTGCCAATACAGTCACATTGTTTCCTGAATGAGCTAAATATGCCATGCTAATTAACCATGAGATTGGTTATGGGAAATATGAACAGAATATCAATTTCCAGTAGCTTGTAGTCATACTGTCAGGGAATAGAAAGATTGGGAAGCGACAGAAGCTTTCAAAAGTTGGATCACCTATGGGCGCCGCCATCTTTGATTTAGCGCGTATTGCGTCC
>JXSR01S074454.1:40149-50228 GCA_000969725.1 Ophiothrix spiculata | reverse complement strand
CACTTAATGAGCCATTGTAATTAATTGAGATAGTTTGCATAATTCATTACTTTTTATTCTCAAAGATTATTAAATTACCTTTAAATTAAACCTAAAACCAGTTTCCTGTGATACAGGGTTAGAAAGTTATCAGCACTTAAAGTCAAAAATGTCGTTGCAAATGTAACAAATCCACCTTTTTTGTATACCCACAATAAAAAATGTGACCGTAAGGTGAAGTGAGATGTTGGCTCAGTGGGATATTCTTCTTTGGTCAGCTATGTTTTAGTACTCTGATCTTTTCTCTCTTGTGCCCAATGATTCCCTCCCAATACATATATGTAGGCCTACACAGCTAATTCTTGTTGAACTACCAGTATACCATGACCTGGATAATTAAACCAAGGCACACTCTTGTTGAGAAGTCTAATTTGTTCCAGTTCAGTCATAATTAATTGGCAAAAAACAATTGAATCATTGGCTTCAATGCCAATGCTAATTTCTGTTTTTGATTTTCATGGACATTTCGTAGAAATATTATTAGTTGAGAAACTTTGGGTGGGTATTCTGAAGCAGATGTATGTACATGAACTTCAATGTAGATTGTGAACTCTTGAAAAGATTTAGGCGTAATTGCGATCTTACTGGAATGTTATAAAATGGACGCAAATGACTTCAAGTGGGTTAAAAATAGGCCTACATATCATTCATGGTTATTGTTTTGAGTTCGAGTGGGTTAAAAATATATATCATTCATGGTTATCTTTAAAAAAAAGAAAAAACCAGGCCTACATCAGGCTACATATATTTGAACAGTATGAAGGCAAAATGAAAACAAACTTGTCATCCTATTAGTGGGGTATGTTGAAAGATATTTGCACCAAGGACTAAATACAAAACCTGTTAAGGTTTAAGGGTTAGGTAAAGTGCTTCTAAATTGGTCCACTAAATATTTATTTCCCATTATGACCATCCATAGGAAAATATTGACTTAGCTGTGGAATGCCATTGTAGTGATTTCATGACATCCAGGGCACTGAAATTCTCACAATAGTTGAATTCAAAATGGAAACAGTGCAGAGTTATTGCTCATCCTGGTGGTTTGTACTAAATTATAACATCGGCTTTTAAAGGTCTATCAGGAGACGAGAGGCGCTCTTTACCGGACTGTACACAACCGAGGGGCCTCCAGATCTGAATATTATATCCATGCTTTAAACAGTGAGGTTGATTTTTAAACATGTTGAGGTAATAGGCCAAGTAACGAAAATTGTTGATCGTCAAAACTCTTTTAAAAAGTTGGTGTAGGGTGGGGGAGGTCCTTATTATTTGTTTTTCAGCAATTTACTATTAATATTTGACCAATTTTAAACAACTGAAAGTTTGCCATATTTGAAGAGGCCAATGTTATTTCCTCATTTCTCTACATCTACTACCTCCAAGATGGAGAAATTATGTTTAGTGGGTTTATGAATGATACCCAAACACTTGTATTGACTTTTTACATCTCACCCTCTAATAAGTAATCAAGCAAAGGAAGAAAAATAACAAAAGTTTTGGAATTTCTAAAATACTGGTGAGGGTGGGGACAATCAACTGGTTATTTTTGTTACTTTGCCTTATCAGTTTACTATTTCTGTTCCAAAATATGCCAGGTGGCAATGTAGGGAGCTTTCCATAGCACCAAATGCACAATATGCCAGGTGACCATATAATAATAAGGAGGATTTCTGTTCACAAACCTATAATAGTAGTTGACAAGTTATATGTTTATAAAAAACTTGTAAATTCTATTATTGGAAAGCATGTAAAATAGTTTCTTATTCACATGATAATTGAAGTCGGTTTCATCTCTCTCAGAAAAAAGCCTGAACACCATAAGACTCATCATCTTACAGGTATATGTTTGCAGTGATGTAAATGTCAAGCTTGTTAGCAACAATTAAAGTAAGGGGAAGAAAATGTCAGTTGTCTTAGAAGACTGATCAAGAGGCACGGTATTGCATGGCAGCCAGAAAATGGCAATTTAAAAAGTAATTTACTTTGATTTAAAGATACACAGCAAAAGTCATAATGGAATATATGTGTAGGTAGTACACCATTTGAATGGTGCTGTTAGCAAAATTGGAATTGAATTAGGGAATGAGTTGTATGTCGGTAATTTTCAATTTTGATTTTTTTTTTTATACAACCTCTATAATTGATGAACATAGTGCAATGGCAAATCTACTGGTTAATAAAAGACAAATGCAGTTGTCAACCTGGCATCTTTTATGTGTTCATCTTCAAGGTTACATGTACTTAATGTTTGCCATTTTCAGATGATTTTACATCAGATTTAAAAAGTTTGCACTGTTCTTTTTTCCCTTGTTCAATTATTAGCAATTTGCATCTAAGCTTCTATCTCCATGCACAAATTTGATTTTCAGATGGAATGTGGACTGCTTCTCTCTAACCAAAATCGCCCTGCACATCTGCATTCGACATACATTATTCAGTCTAGCTGATGTTTGTAAGAAACGCTCTTTTAGAGCATAGATTTTTAAATGTTTAGAGTGTCTGTGTAAATAGAGGACAAGTCTGTATGTCTAGAAAGAGCACATTTATAGTGCTGTCTAGGGATTGTCTGGGGTGTGTTGAAGGTCTGTGTTGATGAATTAGATGTCCAAATTAAGAAGGTCCGAGGCTGTGTTTACATTTAGTACTTTGTTTCATGTTGAAATATAATTTTGAAATTGAAAATGGATTGTTTGTGTCTGACAAAAATGTGCTACACACTTTTGTACAGTATATTATCTCAGTCTAGCCATACAGCTGATGTTTGCTTGAAATAACTCTCATTTTGATCATATTTGTAAATAGAGGATAGGTCATCCCTCTGGAATGCTTGGTATAATATTGATAATTTGGAAAAGTAATGGGTATTTATAGTGTATGTTCTGCTGGTTTAACCCTCATTCACCCGAGACATTTTTTTATTAAAAAAAATATAGGGTTGTTGCATCTCTCTCCCTGGGGAGGGGGTGCAACTGCTGACCTTAGTGGCAAATCAAGGGGCACTTAATGTAGCATTTCTTTGAAAAACAGGAGATCATTCATTCAGTGTGAGAATAAAAAATACAGGTCTTTTGAAAATGGATGATTGGCTATTAAATCCACAGCCCCAAGTAGAACCAGGTACCGATATAAGGATATTTGTTTTTCTGTTAGTGTTTAGGCCTCTCTTGATTGTGAAGAACACAAGAATTAGAGACATAAGGACCAGTAGAGAAAAAAGAGGGTCACTAAGGTTTAAAGACTTGAAAAATTGGGCATTGGTTGTAGAGGGTTTGAAAAAAACGGGGTCATTGGGTGTTAAATTAGCAATAAAAATGGGGTCTTTTGGTCTGTAGTCACTATCAATTGACATATGTGAATGCCCCTATCAATTCAGTAAAATTTACACATTCTTCAAAAAGAATCTCTTCACAATGTCTTACACTGCTGTAAAAAATCAAAATACATACCCTTCAACCTCAGAACCTTACTTCTTTGTTTGTTGATTTGAATTTCAGAAATCCCCAAATGGCTATCTCTGTAGACAATGCCTTGTTTGTTTATCAATTGAAATGCAGCCATCAGGCTGATAAGTAAAAGGTGCTATAGTGATTTTGGTGTCTTAAAATTTTCTCTGGTTAATTTGTTTCACTGTACTATTTTTGAATGTTTTAATTTAAACTACAAACATTTTAGAGGAGATTTATCAATCAAACCTCGTTTTTTTAAATGTTCTTATTTTGGTTAAAATAAACATAATTTTGGGAGTTGAAATACATTCAAGTTGAAGCAGTATGTTAAAAAGGACCACATGCAGTGAGACAAAGTTGATTAGGTGAGGGTGTAGCTTAAAGTGTGTAGTCTACGTTGAAGACCCATGGAATATTTCCATTTACCAACAAATCTCAACATCAGCGAAAATTTTGTGCAGCATTATTTAGAGTCTGAGGAGCACAGCGAACACGTCACTTGTTAGAAGTGTGATTGTTGGTGGTGTGCTTGCAAGTTTCTAGTGACTGGATGTATGATAACTTAAAAGTGCTGAATCCTACCATGATCCTGCAAAATTCTACAGTAGAAAATGAAGAAAATAGTCCAAATACGTCCCAACTTGGAGATATGGTCAGGGAATTGCTGCTGAGGCAGTGTGCCGTCCATGGGTGGCTTGGTTGCAGATGCTAGAAACCATCATTCATTTGAAAAAATAAAGCAAGACTTGACAGAAGTTTTAGTTATTAACCATATATATTTGAATCTCGGTTTCATCACATACGGATGAGCCGTTGGTTGTATGTCTAGCTACTTGTCCTAAGCTTGGTCTGTGCCTAAAAGAGAAGGTAGTGTTGACAGATGTCTCTATCTCAAGTAAATCTCTTCAGTCTTTTGTCCATTTTAGGATTTCTAGAATGACAAATTGTGAACAGACAAGATGTTTGAACAATTTATTTGAAAAATAGATATGTGTGGTGTGATTGGGGGTGTCTTTGTGTTTACTTCCAACAGACAACACAAACTTTAAAAGTGCACTGTAACTGAGGAGGATCGCTAAACTGTGAACTTTCCTCGGGTTCCTGATAGGTGAAAAACGATAAGAAACTGCATACAAACGCATATGAGTGACAGTCGTGTTCTGCAATGATTGTCTACAATTAGATGTTGAAATAGTTTTGCGCTAACATCCTCACTTGACGGCAAACATGTGTGGGGTGTGTGTGTGTGGTGGGGGAGAAGGTATTGTTTATTGAGGGGTTCAGAAGTTTCAGAGCTGGAATGGTCACCCATTTCCATGCACTTTGTAATGTACTTTTAGCATTTTCTAATTAAGTTCCTATTGGTCTCCAATAGGAAATTGTTGACATTGAGAGATAACTGCAAAAGTTTTGAAGGTGTGCAGCTCATGGTGCAGCTATCACTACAACTCAATACAACCTGTCACGAAATGTTAGGAAAATCAAGACTCACAGAAAGTTTGCAAATTGGGTTTTTGTGAATATTGATGTAATAGGCCTATTATTATTCATTGTGAGTTTTATTTGCAAAACACATATTTATACTGTGAAAGGTAAAGATTGTTTTAGTCTAAATATTGAAAATCTTGTCTCTTTCGTATCATTGTATACCGAATCTCAATGACTTGATAATCAAAGTCCTATCTTTCCCAGCTTCATAAGGCTATACTGATGTGTCCATTTCCTTTATTTTGACATAGACATATCACATGGAGGCCACTCATCTCAAGGAGACATTTTGTAACTGGTGTACAGCTAGCTCAGTAGTACAGCAAGGCAGGCCAAGTCTGATACAATTCAAGTGCCCATTTCCTGATTTTGACATAAACAGATTACATACATACAGGCACTTAGCGAACCTTAAGCCTGTATCATGTTAATATCCATCAACGTACAGACCTTAGAAGCAAAGCTAGAGCCTATACTTTGATCAACACCAAATAGGCATGCCTCTTTACATCGTGAATTGATACAGATGAGCGCGTGCATGGCTGAACACAGCACAACTGCAGGAGAAGCAGCACATGTTGTATGTGTGACTCACTCATCAGTATCTACGGCGCGCGTGTAAGTGGGATTATGTTTTCTTACGGATAAAACAAAAGGCTTATAATTCCTGCCTATTTAGTATTGATCAAAGTATAGTAGAGGCCTACTCTGCGGAATACCAGACTTTCTCATCTTTTTCTTCCACCAGCTCTTACATGTACCAAAAAAGTCAAAATTCTGCAGGCCAAACGCCGACTATGAAAAATTTCTGTGAAAGATTTTATGTCACAGACAGACAATGCCTATAATTTATTAATTTAACCAAGCCAAAATGGTTCAAAGATGGTAAATAAAAATCCAGATTTGCTGTTATTTTTCTTTACAGATTCAACTTGTCATACAGATCAGACCCTCGGGTTGAATAAAGGGCATGCTCTTCCATATAAGTTTTCCAGCATCTATGGAGATGTAGGCCTATATGTTCTCATTCATCCAGTTGTAAACTTGAGGAATAAATTAGTCAAATACTGAAACCTACGCAAATATGCGATGTTGTGACCATACCAAAGATCTTCAACGGGCATCCGATTCCCTAGGCTGGTCATGTCCAACAGTTGACCAATTTATTTCTTATATTTTCATGACCTGTTTTCTTATAAATCTACAGACACATTAAAGGACTTTAATTTTAAAAAGGCTGTCTCTCATGTCTTTGAGGTGACAGAGATACTAAAACCGTGAATTTCTCTTCTGATTTTGACAGATATTACATGCCATAGACAGTCATAACCTACAGACATGATCCAAACTGGAGGACATATCTCTCCTATTAGGCCAAAAAAAATAAATTGTTATGTTGCCCTCAGCAACCGACCCTATTCAAAAATTTAAAAAAAAATATTAGGGTCGGAAAAGCACCCAATTTTGCTCAGGTTGGGTGTTTTTTGAGAAAATATTTTGAAAATAGTGGAAAATGCACCCATATTTGGTACTTTAGGTGCTTTTAAAAAAAAAATAATTAAAACAAAATTATTTTCCGACCGACCGACTCAATTTTTCAGAAATCCCACTTGAGGGCAACACAACAATTAATTTTATTTGGCATTACACAAAGCTGTTTCTAAATCCAAGTTTCTCTCTTTCCTTTTCTTCGCAGATTCTGCGTGCCATAGACAGACCCAATCTACAGAGACTAAGCAAGCCAGAGGCCTGTCCCCGCCAGGTCTACGAACTTTTACTCAAGTGCTGGCGGCATGAGCCGGACTCCAGACCTACATTTGCTGAAATTTGTGAAGAACTACCTAAGGTAATACAAATCACAAGCATTAACACTAACTCCCAAATGCTCTAAAACTATCAAAGTCCGAATATGTCATACAAAAACTTCCTATTTCCACTGGGATTTGTACCGACCTCTTGCATCTCCAATCCAATGTCCAGCTAAGGCAAGCCACCAGGCGTGGCCTGCCTTGGGTTGGGTGTACTTTCGTACCTAAATATATAGGGCCTATTATATATATCCCCTGTCTATGACGTATTCAGATGTTTGTCTGCCTTGGTGGGAGCATTTGGTCAGATATTCGATCTTCTCCGCCCCTTACATGAAGTATTTAGAATTGGGTGAATATTTCATGAGAGATTGTCGTCCTTCGTTGGGTGAATATTTCATGAGAGATTGTCGTCCTTCTGAGGGGACGTAAAGCCGTCGGTTCCATGTACAGAAGAGTCATACCTGTACATGTAATCACAGTCAATATCGCGAAGAGTAGGGTATTGTACCCCTGATTGTTCCCAACTCCGTTTCGCCCAAAATTCAATTCAAATCTAGTTTGTATGGTTGTTCGTCAAAAGTTGGTGAAATGCATTTATATGTACTACCGACATAACGAAAGAAAGAAAGACTAACGCAAATTACTTTATTTTTGCTTGTTGGATTTTGTTTAGTTAGAGGTGGGATCGAGTTAATGTACGAGGGTCATTCAAAAAGTTCTACCTGTTGTATCATAAATTTTGTTTTATTAAAGGTGGCTACTTGAAAATTGGCACAAATATAGCTAAGAATGTCATCTATTTATGGTGAAATAATCATATCAATATCTTTTCTAGATTTCTGTAAGTTACCTAAATACCACAGTAAGGTTTGGGTACACCGGAAACGGTGAAATATATAATGGCATTGCACCTGAAACTATATGTGCAGCTATTAAAAGGGATGAACAACCATCTGTATTCCCAAAATTTATGAATGTTACAGAACAAATTTGAAATGAAAGTGTACCTAACAGTCCAACAAATCATTTGTCACTGATAAAGTAAACTTGGTACTGATAGAAATCACACAGAATCCCGATATTTGAAAGGATGTCTTGTACCCTTTCAGGTTACAAATATCAGCATTGCGTGTTTCTCTATATCCTGACTTTTCCATGTGCGTTTTTATGTGAAAAACAACAATTAAAGGTACTGCTCCACATTTTATGTCAACAAATTGAATTTAGTCCCCCTTTGATCAACTATGAAAATGTAATACAAAATAAAGCTTCATAATGCCACCATTTCACATCTTGTTTTATTAAGGTCAATTTCTTCGTAAACTGTGTCCTTGTTGATTTTCATAATATTGCTGCAGGGGCGATTTTTTTCCTATTATTGTTGTGATTGTGAACGACCATTATTTTGCAGTTTTGGTCAGCATTTTTAATCATCCAATATAAATGCATATTCATTCTTATGATTTATAAAATTTTCACTGTATAGCAATACTATATTGCTATATTATGGCTTTTTCAATTCACTTTACTCATTGAGGCACTTTTAAAAATGTTGCACATATTTTGACTGTTTCCGGTGTACCAAACTTTACTGTGGTTCTTAGATCACGTGCAAAACTCTAGAAAAGGTATAATTACGATTTTTTTTCACTAAGTGTAGATGACATATGTAGTTATATTTTTGCCAATTTTCAATTTGCTACCTTTAATAGAACAGTAGTTATGATACAACAGGTAGAACTTTTTGAATGACCCTCGTACATAGTATTCTGGAAAGCAAACCAAAGTCAAACTTTCAGCTCGTTGTCTGTGTGTCATAGACTAGACTGGATTTCACATGGGGGTTGGATGTCACTCTGAATGAAAATTATATGAACATTGACCATATTTATACAAATGTGTCAATCATAAGATTCTTGTTTGGTTTGCTTCAAGAATAATGATAGTGGACATTACATACCAGTATCCATCTGATGACACTCATTGCGCTGGCCATTATTATGGCGACACACCACAATAGAGCTTCCCATTGACTTACTGTACAAAATGACTTCCAAAAACACCCGAGAACTCAATAATAAAGCAACTGGTTGCTTCAACACTGCCTTTTCTTAGATGATTATGGTCTCTTCTAACACAAAATGATGATAATAGTACCCCTTCAAGGCAAAAATTTCAAGAAATTGGACGCTGAAGTATAACGCCCCCTATCACTGAGAGCCGAATTTTGTATTTCCAGAATCAAACGCAAATTAAGGAAAATCCTTTAAATTTTACCAAATTAATCTGGAGATCAAAAATGGCATCAGAGCATCTTTAAATAAACCTAACTTTATGATTAGAACAAAATATTGACCAAACATATTGCCTTTCCATACGTTTTGAAGTCCTATTTTTAGAAGGGCAGTCAATTTTGCCGATTTTAGAAATGCCGGATTGCGAGTGCTAGTTATTTAGTGGTGTGCGCCCTTATGCAGTCTTTTTGGAAATTATAACAATCATTTCACTGTAAACTAGATGTTGACTGCAACCAAGGCCAATTTGGCGCTAAATATAATTATATGAGCATTTAGATTGTAATACTCCCAACAGCTCCTCAATACGCTCTGGTTAACAGAGCAATTTAATTATGACATCCTTATTTGGAGCACAAGCCTTCAGCAGACCTGATTCCACTGTGTTGAGGGTTTGTTGTGACCAGTCGGTCATGTTTTGGTTTGGGCCTAACCCTAACCCCTTACGCCCATTCTCTGTTTAAAAATCTCTTCGTAATTCCGCAAGTTAAAAATGGTGAGTTTTCACCTGGATCGAACCCGGGACCTCTCGCACTCCAATCCAATTACCACTGTTACGACCCAAAACAAGGATCAAGGTCAGAATTAACCTTTCGGGTTCGAGCTAAAAGCAAAGCAAGAATAAATACACTGTAATTCAGGATTTTAGCAAATAATCAAACAATTTATTTACACAAATAATTTAACAGTGTAACTATCTAATCTACGGTTTTTGTTTACTCACGAGTGGCTTCTGACTTGAACAAGTTAGCTAATAATATTCCACGGTAAAGTCCTTTATGACATCTGTGCAAATGTCCACAAATCCAGATCCAAACAGTACAAAAATATCCGATAATTCTTCTCAGCTCCAAGAGTAAAAAGTTCCGAACGTTCAGTATCAGTCAATATAAAACTCCAAACGACTTCTGCAATCTCACAACTCCTTGTCCACAGTAATATAAAAATTATCCACTATCCAGCGACTCAGCATCAAAACTTCTCCAATAATAGCTATGCAT
>JXSR01S074454.1:0-10641 GCA_000969725.1 Ophiothrix spiculata | reverse complement strand
AATATATATATATATTTTCAAAACTAAATTTTAATTATAGAAAAAATGTTGGAAGCATTGGAAGTTTGATCATGTTTTTGCTGTGAAGGATTTTTTCCCTTTCTTATAGAATGGTTGTAATAATTAGTTTGTTAAATTGAATATTGGGTTGGTTTTTACTTATAATGAATGTCTAATTTGAATAGAATGGGTTTGCATGCTGAACATTCCAAAAATTTTAGAAATATGACTGACCATTTCATCATTGTAGATTTGCATACTTATGTTCATGGGAACATGACGGTTGAAAGATTAGTAGGCACAGTTTAGAGATGGTGTAACAAGTGTCAAAGTATCTTGCATAAAGTGATGCACATGAACAAGCAGCCAACATAGTGAAATAACCAACCTATTAAGAATTGGCACCAAAATCCATCAAGTTTTGACGTGTAAAGTCAGTCCCCAAGTTCAAATAACTGAGATTTGATATTTCAACCGACTGTAATTCCTGTGAACATTAGTATTATACAGTTATGTTATCATGATTGATGCATCTTTTATAAATGAATTAACAAATGCAGAGTACATGGTATTTATAGCAGTGAAAAAAGCACACTATATAATACGTCTGTTGAGTTGGTAATTCCACAAATTGTCGGCACACTGTTCGCTAACCACCAAGTAAGCATTATTTCAGGTCCTGCGACAAGTGGGGGACTGAAAATTTATCAATCCACATGTAAACCATCACGACCAGGATTAGCTGCCTGAGTTTCTATGGATCGGTTGCAGTTCTTCGTCCAAGGGAATTCCAAGCACATTTAACTTTGGTACTGCTAGGCCCTGGGTACTCAAATAATTTTCGGTAGGTATGTTCTGCCCGGGTTTCTCAACTCTCCCGAAACTAATTTTTTGTTAAACATGGGGTCTTTTGAACTTTAAAAAAAATAAACTAAGGTCTTTTGAACTACTTTTCCCATAGAAATATGACCAAATTAAACTGAACATTGGCAACAATAAGGTTGTAATCTGGAAATACATTTTGGTCCATTCTTTATGAAAATGGTAGTCTTTGGAACTGAAATAATTTTGAAATGGGTGTCTTAGGTATTGGAAAAGGGGTTCTTTAGGGTGGCACATACCTGTAGCTTCCATCAATGTGAGTGCCTCCAGTCCCCCTGGCCACTGGGATGTAAGAAATCATGATTCTAAAATGATGCTTGAGTGGATTGAGGCTTAGAGGTAGATCAGTGAACAGTGTGCTAAAGATGTGTGGAATTACCATATCAGGGAGTCATAGTGTTCTGTAATGAATCCTGTATTAATTTTGTCTCATTGTTGACTGTTTGTGAAGTTACATTCAAAGAACATTTGTAGAAAAGGTATGAATGGTATCAAAATACCATATATACATAGAGACAAACAAATGTTTGCCAGATGTTCTTATCTCACATTTCCATTCCATGTGAACTTTGATCGCTACATTTTAAAGTTGTAGAAATGATTTCATTATCCATAGATAGTTATCATATCCATTTTCAAGCATTAGTAACTATAAATGTGAAAATTCCTATCTGCAATTGTTCATAGTCGAAGCCATATGTGCTGTGTTTAGGCAAAGTGGTCCCTGGAGCGATTTCTTTGCTGAAATAACATCATGTATTGGTGAAGATATTTTGAGAAAAACTGAAATTGTTTTGATAGCCTTTAGAGATTCATGCTTGTTTGATTTGTGATAACATACAGAGTGTATACCTGAACAAGATCTATATGTGGTTCAATAATTGTTATTTTGTTGAGTTATTTGTCAAAGAAGTATTAAACTTTTTGTCAATCAGATCTATGGATGTATCTGTGAATGGAATGACAATTTGTCAGCAAGTGCAAGGACTTTGAGAGCCTTGTAAAAGTTAGTTTCTTGTATTTAAACAGAATAATTTTGTTATAGATTGGATTCCCAATACTCAATATTATTTATTTGAAATTTGAAAAGGCTCTCAGTAATCAATTGTACATAGCACAGAGAATGTTGTTACTGTTGCGTAGTCATCAGACAGTGAGTCATGCGTTCAAATCCTCTTATACAGGTTTTCAGAATCAAGATACCTTCATGTGCTCCTCAACCCAGATTCTATGTTGGGAAGGTAACAGGTGAAGGTGTGGTGATCCCCTGATTGCCAAATTGACAGAACTTCTTCGAAAGGGAGATGGGCACTGCAACCTGTGCAAATACAGATTTTCCCCATTACCTATACCTTTCTTCAGTCGAAACCATGTGTCAGTTATTTGTCTATATCAGAAACACCAATTGACATCATATCGAGGGTTGGGAGCCAGAAGACTATACCTGCAGGAAGAAAAAAAGAGCCATATTTGCACCTTTGTGCCTCTGTTTTTCTTCGTGCAGATACGGCTTTCTGGCTTTCAACCCTCGTTATGCTTGTTCACATGATGATAATGTTCACGTCTTAGAGGATTCACCCACATAATTAAAACCTGTTTGTGAACAATTGTTGCTCACATCTTAAAGCAAAAATTGGAGAATTTAGTGTCCCCTTAAATGGTTCTAGATTTGAACCTAGTATTCTTTGATCTTCTACAGACCAAACAAAAATTAATTGGACAATATAAAAAAATACAGGGTGGAGTTAAATTGCATAAAATTGACAAGCAATGGGTCCTGAGCATAGAATTCTTTTTACATTTCCAGTGAATTTTGGTTTGGCCAATAGCGTGTTGTATGAAACTTACACTTCAAGCATTTCAATGTATTCTGAAGTGTAGTCAGGTTCATAATTCCTTTGACAACATAAACAAAAATGCAAGATGCAGGGCCAGGCATCATTTCAAGCTTATCCATTTATATGATATAGGGCCCAGAACCCTGGTTTTGTATATGTTTTCACAGGAATCATAGGACCGAGTTGAGTGATTTTATGTTTCATGTTTCATCTTTGTTACTATCATTAGAGTCACATGTCATATTCTGTATGTTCATTAATATTTCTAACATTTCATGTGTTGTTTAGTTGTTTTTACTAGAATTGACCTTATTGGTGATGGTATCACAGTCGATTTCAATTGCAACTGAAAATTTGTGATAACTTTTGATAGTTTGAATACAAAAATATCTTCTCCCAACTAAATGCTCTTTACATCACAAGTTGGAAATTATGCATTAATAATTTGTGTGAAGCATCAAGAGTCCAGACTCAATCCTGATGGATATTTGAATTAAGATAGATCTTTATGCTCCCTTTAAGAGAAGGGGTCACCATTAGATTTCCAGGGAGGACAGGATGTTGGGTTTTGATTTATTTTATTTTTTTTTTGGGGGGACCAATAATTTCTTCTTAGAAAATACTGCTTTTTCCCCTATTCCATTTTCAAGGGGGATGTTTTTTCCTTCTGTGTATGGAGGGGAATTTTATCCCGAAAACTTCTGGCTCCCCCTCTAAATCTAATGGTGCCCCCCTAATAAGATTGTGTTATTTTTGATGACCAACCTACTAGTATGGAACTAATAATTTTCTCCTTGCTTTCTCTGTACACAGTAAATTGACATCTCTAGATATCAGCACACCCTCTGAATATAAGCACGTCTTCCATGTTGGTTACGATGGAAGAATTAAAGGCGACCCAACCTTTGGTGGAGACTAGTAAGTATACGGGCCAAATTTTGACGGAAATGAATGAATTCCCATTTTGTGATGGCACAGTGGTTAGAACATTGGACTCATAATCGAGAGGTTGTTGGTTCAAGCTATGGGCTGGCCAGCGCAGTGTCGAATCCTTGAGCAAGATTCTTTTTCCACTTTGTTCCTCCCTACAGATGTGACAAAATGGGTACGGTAGGTAAAAAGTTCTGGGAAATAAAATTAAACTCGCCTGTGCAGGAGAAGCGGCACCCCCCACAAACGTAAACAAGTGTAGTGGAGTCTGGCCTAAATGCTAAAGAAATGGATTCAGGTTTCAGTTTAGCAATAAATTTATTTTACATGCACTGTGCTGTGAATCGCATGTATCATGGGCAAGAGATTGCCTTCAAGTGATTGCAAATCAACTGACCTATTATAGGCTAAACAATAATTTATTGGACAGTTTAAACAGAAATCCAGAGTGCAGGGCTCAAGTGTTTGTTAATGCAAGCCCTGCCCTCGTTTTTGTTTATATTGTCCAATTTTGGCCTATAAGTAAGGGTTTGTTGAGACTATATGAAAGCGTGACATCCCTCCATCAGCTGGCAATAGTTATAGTCCTATACAGGGTGTCTCAGAAAGAACCTTACAATCTTTGCGTGTAATTTTCTTGGGTTTAACAGATAGTCAGAATCTATGTAAAGGTTGCATTTTGTAGCCCATGAGTTGAACTTTCAGATACCGTTTGTTTCATATCAATCAGTAATGTACAACAAAAGTTATGTTTTATCAAATATTTCGGTAGATTTTTGTCTTGTCCAATTTCATGATTATTGGCCGTAAAATATTGGTGTATCTGAATGGAATAAAAATGGGTCACCTTGGAAAATTTATCATATCTGGCCTATTTTTACATCAAATTTGTTCATTTTTTCAGTATACATAAAAGAGTGCATGCACATAGTAAATTAGTAAACATTGTCACGGTTAAGGGAGCAGATCAATAAAAAAACGTAATAGAACGTCATTCAAAGGGAACTTACAAAATCGTGAAATTGGACCAGAGAATTTTACATCCAAATAGTTGACAAAGCATAACTTTAGTTGTACACTACTGATTAATATGAAACAAACAGCATCTGAAAGATCAATTCATGCGCTACAAAATGCACTGTTTACATACTTTCTGACTATCTGTTAAACCCAAGAAAATTGCATGCAAAGATTGTAAGGTTTTTTCTGGGACACCCTGTACAAATGCATGCAGCATATGCTCGACAGACCTCCCAGTGCTCTGCTTCTTTAATACTTTGATAAACACTAAATAGGTGGGCCTCTTCACATTGTGAATAGATACAGATAAGCGTGTATGTGTAGCTGGACATAGTGCAGGAGACGCAGCGTGCGTCGTAAGAGTGACTCACAGATCAGTATCTATGGCGCATGTGTGAGTGGGATTATGTTTACTTGCGAATGAAAAAAAGTTTAATAATTCCTGCTTATAATAGTGTTGATCGAATTATGTTGCCAGTAGAGTCACCTGTACCAATCATTTCTATTGCCCATACTGTTTTAGTAAATGCCATTAACAAACAGTTTGTTACATAACAAAGTTGGCAAGATTTAGTAAAGATGATGTGATGTCCTTTAAGAGCTGAGTGTATAATTAGCCTCATTTGCCATGTGTCATCAGGGTAGGCCCTTCTTGCTGTAAATCACTGTCAATTAATTCAGCCATGTTATGTCTATCAGTGCTCGTTCATGAAAATTTTATTTAAAACAATGACAACGGCATAGGTATATAGAGTAGAGATACTATGTTGATGCAACTGCATATATATTACTTAATGTGAATGGTACGCAACACTGAACGCAAAGATGAGCATATATTTTCAATATTTTTGCCTTCTAGAAGATGCGATGTTTCATCAGCAAACATCTAAATAATTTGTTTGCCATGCCAGAATAAAAATGGAACCTAGCCCGTTTCTCCCCTCACTTTAGATAACAGATCAAATAATTTGAACTCCCAATGGATTATTAGCTTATTCATCAATATTTATCGTGCTACATCCCATAACATGCGCCAGTCGACTTCAGGTGCTCTATATATCGAGAATTGAGGGCCATGAGGTCGTGTTTTCATTTCAACAATCCCGAGAACAAACAGTTTCAAGACCTTATGGGTCTTTTTTAGATGAATGATCTTATACATCTTTAAAGCAGTCGTAGGTCTTGAAACCTTTAGTTCTAGGGATTGTTGCCTTGCAAATATAACCTTGTGGCTCTCAACCCTTGATTTTATCTGTGTACATATGTAACTGTTAACTTTTATTTTTTCATTTGTCTCAGTCGTTCTCTACCGCCAAATGAGAGCCCCAGCAAATCAGACCAATGGAGCAGTACATCCTCCACATCGAGTCGCTCACCGATGTCCACCCCACAACGATCTCCAACAACAACTCCAAGCAAATCACCCACCTTCCCTTCAGTGTCAGTCCAACCCAGGACTCATATTCTAACCAACGATCCACCGGCTACGACGGCAAGTCAGCCGGACATACGAGCCGGAGTGCCCATGCCGGGGCCAAGAGTTCGGTTAGCAGAAGATGAAGCATGGGATTTAGAAGGTAGCTCATGTAGTTTGACTGGAGATGAGCGTAGTATTGATGACGGTGCTAATATAGGTGCTACTGCGGCAACGCCTGATGATGAATTATCGGTAAGGGTGATTGGTTTGTTGGTAAGGTCATTTCACTCTTTCATAAAAATTTTAACGGTATTTTAATCAAAAAATACATCATGACTTATTTATATTAAATGGTTAAGGGGAACAGCTCGGACATTTTTAAATATATTTGACATAATAGTTAGTGAGGTGTATTTATTGGCCAACACATTTATTGGTGATGGATGAATTACTGGTAATTTTGGATACACAGACAACTGTAATGCTTATCACATCTTAACCATTGCAATTTTTGGGTCGTTATAGCATTTTAAAAAGAACCACAGTTGTCAACAATAACCACAGACAAATAAATTTGGAACAATTTCCTTGAAAAAAATATTAAATATTATAGTGTTCAAATGGGCTACGCATGTCATGCATTTCATTAGATGAACTATTATAGTATCAAGTAGGGAGTGCTCAAAGTAGAAGCAAAACAAAAATGTTATGCGTAATTCTATAGTTATTATTAGATTTTTCTTAATTGTAGTTTTGATTCTGTTTGAAAATCAGATGGAAGTTACAGAATTATCAATATGCAATATAGAGCTTGCAGCTTAGAAATCTATGTTATTTGCATTTTTTTACTTCAGTAGTTAAAACAATTTATTATGCACTATTGGTACCAGGCACACTTTATCATGTGAGTACAAGAAAGATGTATTATAAAAATGGCAGTTATTGGAAGATACGACTTTGTTGCACTCACATGACAAGCCAAATAGAAATGATCACCAAAAAGTATGATTTGTGTGATGCTCATTTACTGTGTATATTCCGGTAATCAAGGAGTTACATACGCACTTTGCTGACAAATATTGTAATATTTATCTCTAAAAGCTCACATATTTGAATGTCTCTATTAAAGATTGACACAATTCTAGTTTTGAATGAAAGATTTTTGGTAATTGGCATCTTTCTACCTGATAATCCTCACCAGTGTTCCCGCTAAGGCCGTTGTCAAAAAATTGGCACAATGGGTTCCCAAAACAAAAAAGCCAAAAATAGGGTTTTGGTTATACACAACGTTCATTTATTTCAGTTTTATTAAGATTATATTCAAATTGACTCTTGTTTCTGAGGTGATCTTTCCGAAATTGGTAATGGCGAGATGTATTTTTTTCTTTTATGTCGCTTTGTTGCAAAGTCCTTTGCGGGAGCACTGATCCTCACATGCCTTTAAAATATTGAATTCTGCTGCTGCTTAATGCTCAAAGTTGGACTTGTTTCTACCATATGAGGGCGCTGGTGTAGTTGGTGGCTATCAAAATGCCTAGTGCATTAGATTAAAACTACATTATTGCTGTTTTCCATTATATAGTAGAAGATATATGCGTTATCGTTGAGCAGGCAGGTGTTAATTGTGAAAAAATGGCATTTTGAAAGAAATGTCTTCCCATTTTTTTAGTGAGACGTATAATAATCATTTTGTAATCAAACAGAATCTTGATTTGAAATTAGATATATGTGTCAATCGAATAGTGCAACACTGAGGCAATCTACATTGAGGGCAGATCCAGATGAATGCGCATCTCTCAGATTCAGATCTGAGATCCGCATCTCTGTAGAGCGCTTACACGTACACACGTATGTAGAGTGCTGTACAGCAGATCTGGATCTGACGCTGGTATAGCCATATACTACTGAAAAGCAGCTTGCGGAGATGCGCATTCATCTAGATTTGCTCTCCTGTGTAGAATACCTCACTCACGTAAGCCATCCAAAGATTTTGCACTGAAATTTTTACGTTTCATATTTTTCTTACTCAAAAAGAAACCTTCTATAAAAAATAATCAGAATTCTTAGTCATCAGGAGTGTCATTATTAGCTTACATTTGTTCAAAATTTCTTGTTATTTTATTTGATTTCTGTTAGATATACAACACTTTAGCCTGATTTCAAGCTGCTTTAAGGATTATTCATAGCACTTTTGAATGTTTCCTTAAAAATACTTAAATATGCATCATGGGTCTTAAAAGCTATGAAAATTTGGTCAATTTACTCAGTTCTAATCATATTAAAAGATGTTTTCTGTAGTCCAATTGCTTGAAAATAAGTTGAGAAATGAAATATCTTCTGTCCAGAAATGGTGTTTTGATATCTTGCCTCCTATATACATACATGTGATGGCTCATCCCAGAAAGTGGGACTTTGTGATAGAACACTTTTCAAGGAACTGGTGAAAATAGGCAGCAAAAAATAGAGAAAATATTTAAAATTTCCAGATGATTTTCTTTTGTAATATTTGATCGCCTTGAACAATTTCAACAAGGTGTCATTTTAAGGCTTAGAAAATGCTGTAACAGATGAAATGATAAAATCAAAATTGATATCATCTGCAAAGACCCCCCTTTCAGGCTGAGCCATCACATATAATGGTGGTGTATTGTATGGATACTAACCCATGGTTTTTGGTTTATTTATTTATTGCATTGGCCTACTCCGCTCTACGTGGTTTCCATTTATGCTGAGTAGTTATCATTGGTAGGTATTACATGTAGTAAATAGTCAGTAGAAAGCATGCTTGATCTTGACCTAATTTTTAGTTTATGAAAAATAAGGACATTAGTTGTGAAGAGATTGATTGGATATCAATATCAACAGCAAGTACTGAGATAGTATCATTTGCACCAATATTTGCATTATGCTTAAATTGTTTGCTACATGCTGTGGCTTTCCAAATCACCAAGGTAAATGATGAAAAGATTTTGCACTAAAAGAGTTTGTTGTTATGTGATGTCATGCTCGGATATAGATTTCTTAGAATATGAGTCCATGCTATAGAATCACTGAACACAATAGGATATCACTGTTTGGCAAATGTATTATGGGATTGCAACGTTCAAGTATTAGCACAGAGGGCCATGTGTTGAACTGATTGATTATATAATTATACTGATTAATTATATATTCAACATCTCATCGTATCTTCTTATACCGGAGCGCGCCGTTGTTGATTCGTGATGAATCCACAGTTGGTATTCAAATAAGCGCGTCACGCACGACATAGCATACAAGGAAGTGCGTTTACGCAGTACACCTAAGTCGGCGCACTGTTCATCGCGCGTCGCAACTCGAGTACGTGCAGGGACTGGCGTTTGGGAACAGTAAAAAACGACAAAGCAACAAACAATTAATAACAAACATTTTGCTTCAGATTCTGCTAAATATTTTTATGAAGATGAATATTTGTTAAATTGAAATCATTTCGAATTTAATTCATACGTTTTTAGGAAGATTTTCGTTGTTGAAAGGTATTCAAACACGCTACAGAGTTGTTCATCGGCAATCAACAACTCTGCATCCGATGCGTCGGCGTATTTTTATCACGCTCGGGTGGCTGAAGCCACCCTCGCGCGATACAAATACGCGGACGCATGGATGCATCGTTGTTGATTGGCGATGAACAACTCTGTAGCGTGTTTGAATACCTAAATCCCTTCAATGATGAATATGACATCTGAGAGTGGTAAGTCAGACAGGAGTGTCTCATTAAAAGGAGTGCTTAAACACAGATGAGGGTTTACTTTATTGCATTTAATTTTCTTTCACATGTTAAATTCTAAAAAACCCCATTTTATCAAACAAAGAAACACTGCTTTGATGTCACGTAGTCTGTTACTGATAATTTGTCTGAAGATATTGAAGTCCTATTACAAGAGGTAGGGGTTTGGATTCTGGTTCCCCTCCGTATTAACGTTTCAAATTGTCCGTTTTGGTTGTGGCAATTTCGCGGTGATGTAAAGAATATTATTGGTTCAATCACAACTGTGTCATGATAAGAATGACCGGTCGATAAATCAATTGCCTAATTGTTTGGTCACAAGAACACTTCCTGAACAGTTAAATTGAATTCTTATGAGAAAACATCTCTATAATTATGCAAATGTGCATCACACCTGTTTAAAAAAAGACAAGTTCATCTGCAGGAAGTACACAGACTAAAGTGAAGTAAAATGAAGATTCAGGAATTTCCTGATGGCAAAGACCAGAAATTAGCTTTATAAATATCATAAACTTCCAAGGCCCTCACTGATTCCTATTTTTTTAATGTAATGAATAACCCCAAATTTTGCATGGATGAATCTATGATGCTCCTGCTGCATTGAAAGTTTAGATTCTTGTTTTTCATTATCTGATTCTTCAGAGTCTGTCGATATACATCGATGATCTTACGACGCCCATAGACGCGTAGTCTTTTTCACTCGCTATTCCTTATGCATAGCGTGTGTAAAGACACATATCGGCAAGACTCTGAATAAACCATTAGGATGTTTTTAGGGCTTCCTGTTA
>JXSR01S074453.1:142370-156177 GCA_000969725.1 Ophiothrix spiculata | reverse complement strand
AAAATCTGCTATATACTCTGTTCTTCTCTTAGAGTTCCGTTAAAACTCGTCAGTACTTTTGAATTCGAAAGTTTATTTCTTAGAAATACCATATTGCCATTACATTCCAAAACCTTATCTGGACCCAAAAACCCTAGAGGAGATGAGACTCCCAAATATTATAAATAACATCGAGAATTTTTCCCCACGACTCACATTGTGTCTCGATAATCCGTTTCACGTGATCAATTTAAACTCTCTAAAGTTCCCGCCAAATTGAATTTGAACCCAACAGAATATACTACATGTAAACAAATGCCCTTGTATAGTCTAGGACAAATTTATTTGAGCTGTGCCCCTAAATGTACTAGCTAAGTCAGATATGTTCCGAGTAGCTAAACCATGAAAGAGAACAGTTTTCTATCAATTCAGACAGGTTAACTTGTTAATGATTTAGGCACGTATTCCAGAAAGGTGTTTAGCTAAATCAAGGTTTTATTTCTCGTCATCAGCACGACTCATTGAACTGTTCTACTTGAAAGCTGCAATGATGCGTATCATTCCTGGACAGTTGATGCTCATTTGTTTGTTTGTTTGTTTATTATTCGGATATGCCAGATAAAAGTACAACAAAATTACATAGTATACAAAATATAGAAAACATGAAATAAATTTGAACAAGCAGCATACATTTGAAACAAGAACATGGCAAACTTTCAACACAATGCCATCAATAGACGAACACGAGGACAAAGCTGACAATCCAGAATTACCCATTAAGCCTGACAATATAAGCAAGCTTATTTCCAATGGGGTCCAAGGGAAGAACAGAAAAAAGATGAAAGGAGATCAGACAAACAACCAATGTTGGAGGGAGAAAATTACACAATGAAATCAGACAACTCCTGATGGTTTAGCAAAACATCTTTCTGGAATACGGGCCTAGTCTTTATGAAAATGTTGAAATCAGCTGCTGAAATCTGTAACAAAGTCCTGAACAAACTTACCTATAAATCACCAAACTGGCTAATTTCAATTATCTGATACGCCCACTTATAGAAGCTTAGAGCACCTATTCATCAGCCTCGTCTTAAATGGTTCAGCAAGTCGAAAACATTATTATAGTATTTTTTTAAAGTCAGGGCACCTCTTGCATAATGACACAGGTGGAGCATATTTTTGATTAGATAAGGACAAGGATCCTCTCATCAAATGAGTACAATCCAGCGGCGTAGCGAGGGTGTCTGGCGCCCAGGGCAAGAAGTGAAACTGGTCCCCCCCCCCCAATTTGCGGTTTTTTGCAGTAATATTTGCTTATTTAAGCTAAAAAGTACCGAAATCTTATAAGGCGCGCGGAGCGCGCAAAAAAATTAGGCAAAAATGAACTAATTTCAGCAGTATGTCCCCTGTTGTTGGTCCAATTTTTTTCATGTAGTGGCGATTTGGCGCCCCCCCTAAAGGTGGCGCCCGGGGCAACTTGCCCCCCCCCCCCCCTAGCGACGCCGCTGGTACAATCCCTGCATGCATTGCGTTAACGTAAAGTTTGGTTTATTATAGGCCTATGTATATACTGTGGGCCAACTAACTTGACTACTTTCAGATAACGAATACCATAATGTTTTACTATATGGCCTTTCTCAAAACTTCGATTCTATTGGTTGTATACCTTTCACCATCAGTGGAAAGATCAATAACTTTTAATGAGGTGCCCTGGCTTAAAAAAATTACTATTATAGCTACTCTTATTTTTAAACCCGTATTTACCGAGACAAGGATCACTTTAACAATAATTTGAATTTTGGAAATTCCTGATTATATATATTAACTTCGATGGACCCCTTTTAAAGTGATGTTTCACATGTTCATGTGTTTTAGAGGTATATGTTCTACCGATAAGAGTGCACTGCAACACATTGAACCAGTAATTCCAGCGTTGGCAAAGGCATATTTGGACCTGTACACGAAGCAGAAAACACAATTCTTTGGCCTCAGAGATTATTACAGGTGAGCTTTATGACTATATCGAAACTTTAACCACTAGCCATTTACCTTGAATATTGCCATCATAATTATGTAATATTATACTAGACACGATAGTGTCACGGACCTTGCTGAATATTTTTTTTTAAATGTCAACAGTGACTTTGGAGTTGAAAGTATAAAGAACGTAATTATGCTTCCTAATGTCAGAAGAAGAGGTCACCATGCATGGAGACTTTAGATCGCTTTTTCTTGACGCTTAAACTTTTGATGTCATAACAAGATTGAAGACTTGACCTATCCTTTTACCTTTGACCTCTAAGGATAAGTCGGACGAAGCGGCCACCACGGACAATTTTGTTTGCTTGTTCAGACGAACAATTTGACCCCTTGAACTTAAACATCGGGCATTGTTGAAAGTTTGACCTTTGTTTTGACCTCTGACTCCAAAGATAAGGTCGTCTGATGGGCCACCATGGGCGGCCTTTGATCGCTTGTTTGAAGGTGAACAATTTGAGAACATAAAAGTTGACATCGGGCAAAGTTGAAAAGATTTTGTTGTCACCATGAAATTTTTGATCGCTGTTTAAAGACGAACATTTTCACACTTTAAACGTTGAAATCGCACAAAGTCAAAAACCGTTCTTTTGTCCTTGACCCTAAGAACATACGTTGGACGACGTGGTCACCATGAACAGTTTTGATCGATGTTCAAAGATGATCGATTTCACGTCTTAAACGTTGCAATCGCCTAAAGTCGAAAAATTGGCCTTTGACTACGCCCCCTCCCCACCCCCAAAGTAACCAAGTAATGGTCGGGCGATGAAATAAACATTGTCATTTTTGATTGCTTGTCCAAAACGGAAAATTTGACAAGTTGGAATTTCACCTATCGTTTGACCTTTGGGTCGGATAATCGGAAACAATTCGAAATCGGACAAAATTGAAAATTTAACCTTTTTATTTGACCTCTGTGACTCCATATGACCCCTCATTGTTGTCATCCCAACCATTGTAGACAAGGTGAAGATAATGCATGCCCGCAAATTGTAGGACAATACCTTGCAACGTAGACCACTTGACCGTTGTTGTTTGACCGTCGGGAAAAAATTCTTCATTTTATTATATTTAAAACAAAAATCTTCACGTTTATGAAATTTGAAAAATATGTCATGCCTGTAAGACCTTAAAATTGTATAAATATATCGAGGAAAAATGCAGTTCAATTAGACATGACGTCAGTTGATTAATTTGCATATATTTCGGTAGTATATAACAGCATACCCCTCCTTCATCTTAACATGAGTTTTTATGAATAGCGTTATCTATTTTAACACTTACGAATAAAATGTCCCGTTTATAAGTATGCCTACCATCATAAAAAATAAAATCATCGTTTATCATCATTATCTTTCTTTCATAGTTTCCTTTTGTATATATTTTTAACGTGGTAAATAAAGATGAATGAATAAATTAAATGTTACGTTTAACAAATGAGTATCTAAAAGAGCCAGACTGCTTGCATTTGTCGTTGAAGTTTTGCTCGGTCAATTTCAAATTGTATTGTGGATATGGTTGGGTAAAACCTGTTATATAATCATTCCTTGTTTTATTTCTTTCTTCTAGCTTAATCAAAATGATATTCAGTTCAGTCAAGAATTCTGAGG
Source organism: Ophiothrix spiculata (assembly GCA_000969725.1). Classification (NCBI taxonomy): domain Eukaryota; kingdom Metazoa; phylum Echinodermata; class Ophiuroidea; order Amphilepidida; family Ophiotrichidae; genus Ophiothrix; species Ophiothrix spiculata. The sequence continues at coordinate 152,551 of JXSR01S074453.1, read as the reverse complement.
TAGGACTCACGCCTGCCAACATCGTGCATGCGGCACGTAGGAACTTTGGGGGTCTACAAGGAGCAGATGATTTTCTCAAAGTATTCCAGGACGTCCTTGGATCTAATGAGGTACATGTATGACCTAAAGTACAGATCCATAAACATAATTTTAATGTGGAACCGCATTGAAAACGGACTGTCAAAATTGAATCTAAGAAATTCAGTTATGTGTTACTGTATCACCAGTCCCCTTTTAAGTGCAAAACAGCTTAACTGAAGATGGGGGTTTGTTGAAGGTAAATGCGGTAAGATGAGCATAATGAAAAAAAAATCAGGCTTGACTAAGTGTGGATCTTTTAAGGTCTGTAGCTTAAATGAGTTGATATTTCTGTGACATTTTGATACTTTGTTTGTGACACCATCATAAACCTCAGCTATGTGTTGTAAAAATGGTAAAAAATGAAGTGAATTAAATATCAATGAAAGACTCTAGGAATAAGTAATTATTTCCAGTTATGTTCCACATTGTTTACCCGCCCCTACCTCAATTTCTTTCACGTAACGGGTTAGTTCATACATCCTGAAGCTCATTAATTTTTATGTATCGTTTATTTCATTTATTTTTTATAGGATTTACAACGATCTAATGAAACGTCGGCAGATCTACTGAAATCGAGCTTGGACGGAGAAAACACTCCATATGGGTTCGTGCTTAATACCAATTAAAGTGTATTTAACCCTAAAATGCATTTGATTTCAATATTTAAAAATATGAGAAAAATATAATTTTTAGTTTATAAATAATTGCTCAAAATGAGAAGTGATAAAAGTACATGTTTAGTTTGAATATATAGGACTAAATACCTTAAGGTCGTTTTGAAAGTAACAGAACAGTACTTCCCCTTTATAACATCTAAGCAACCATTAATTGGACTTAAGAATAAGAATTATTTTTACTGCAAAATAAACCGAGTTTCATTTATTTCCATTCATTTAAAAAAAAAATGCAAGATTTTGGTTGCATTTCCCGATCCCATGTTTCATTTTACATAGCAATATGGTAAAGTAGGATACACCAACAATGTTTTCAGCGGATAATTCGGATTTAGTTTCTTAAATAGTCATCTGACCAAAATTCCCAAAATACACTATTTAAGTTAAATCTGGTTTATAAAGTGTTAACTCAAAACGCACAAAATTTATAAATCTTAAATTTCTCATTTTTCTTTTAGTGAAAGTCGATACCTTCTCGTGATGACAGAAAACTTGAATGCTACCCTTCCCATCCTGCAGCAGCAGCTGTTGAGACAGTTTAACGCAAGTATCATATTTGGAAGCAGCTTTGAGTTCGACCAGGAGTACACACAGGTATGAAACTTAAAGGATTTCCTTTTCATAACAATAATTCGATCATCATGATGAACTTGTTCAGTTGTAGGTGCAAGTGATACGTTACAGTACATAAATGAAAGAAACCTTAAATAAAATATATAGCATCCTTAGAATCCATTGAACCATAATACATTATGAAGTCCTCGAGTCATTTCGTTTATAAAAAAACACAATTTAGTGTTTAGTGTATTTGGTAGAAACGAAAAACTCCAACTTTTAACAGAATTTTGAACAAAATTTAATAAATCCATATGTCCATGCAATTTTCAAGGTTTGCAGAGACATAAACCGTGTGAAACGAGAAATGGAAGCCGGTAGAACAGTGGTACTCCTCAACATGGAGAACTTGTATGAGAGTCTGTATGATGCACTTAACCAATACTACGTGTACTTTGGTGGACAGCGCTACGTTGATCTTGGTCTTGGAACCAGCAGATTCAAATGCCGTGTGGACAAAAATTTCAGGTACACGAAATTAAATACAATGTGTCAAATACAAATTCAAATTATCTCAGCAATTTTGATTAAATCGTTCGGATTCAATGATGATTTACCAAAATGACGCTAACTACGATACTAATAAGTCTTGAAACAATGTTTTGGATTAATTATGCACTATAACTATGTTAATCATTCTCTAGGCTGATAGTACTCGCAGACAAGACCGTAGTTCACGAACGTTTCCCAGCGCCACTCCTCAATCGTCTGGAAAAACATTTCCTTGCCACGGATTCAATGCTGACGGAAGCTGAGAAGGAAATCAACCGAGACTTAGACAAATGGGTCAAAAACTTCTCCACAATCAACATGGCGTACATGGGCAAACGGTAATCCACTCTCATATATTTTTTTGTGCGATAATGATATTTTGTTATTCATTTTTAAACGATTTAAATGTCTCAAAATAGCTTTTAAGCTTACCTAAAGGAAGCTTAATTTTCTGTCAACAACTCGCCTGACCTTTTTCATCCCCAAGTTTGATACGTATGGGTGCTTTGTCTTAGATGACGGTTACCGAGATTGAGCATTACTAGTCGTAAGTTGTGCTGTATGTCTCAGTTCCAAAAGTTTTTTTCTTAATTTCACTTTAAGATATGCACATTCAGTCATCAAACGTCACTTGTGACGTAAAACACCAATTCAGCTTGAGAGTTCCTCGAACACAAAAAATAGCATTTTGCTGGAAAATCAAAATGGTGGTGATATATTTTAACAAAAATAAATATGAAGAAATCATTATCGTAGGAAACGTTTGTGAAAGTTTGTATTTATTTTTATATTTTGAAATGATATGATAGATCAACTCTAACTGAAAAGGATGCTTTTGTAGGATACAATAATGACATGGTTGCCGCCTTGATCTTTCAAGTCTCCATGGAACTTGGACAGCATGATGGAGATGAAACCTGGAGAAAAACGGTAAATGATATGCTGTTAATATCAATTAGCGTACAATGTTAGCATTTAATGCATTTCAAGTTTCTGTTTGATTTTAACGTAGTCTCAAAGGCATAACTTTAGTATAACTTTAGTCTTGTTCACCTCCCCAGGGCATGAAACTCAATTCTAATTTGAGTCATTTCTTGTACGAATTGTATGTATCGAATGGGTCCCTCGTGTCATTTTCCAAAGGAAATATAAGGTTTGCATCTTTTAAAGAACAAAGTATTTCAGTTTACTGTCGCGAGTAGGTAAACACATGATGTACGTTTTCAGGCATTTGGCTAATTCAAGGTTTTTATTATCAACATTTACACTATTTTATATATTTTTAGCTTAATTTTTGACATTTGACACCATTTTCGGGCATTCCTGTACCTTCTCAGACTTTTAAACATTTTGTCACTTGCATCCCTGTAGACGGGGGTATAACGATACATTTTTCATCGTTCAGCTTTTCGAAATTATTTTAAAATTCTTCTCTTTTGGTTTTGGTAGGTTCTCAATAGAGTGAAGGAACTTGTCTTGGAGTTTGCAACACCAGAAGCGGTGATCAGAGTCAGGAAAAGCTCTGCCTTAAGCCCTGAGGCAGACGCTGTCTTCAATATGTACTTCACTGAACAACATCATAGAAGTATTCGAGAGTTTCTAAGTTATCAGCTGACCGACAAAGAGCGAAAAGGAGACATCATGGTTCAAGTAATGTTACGATTCTTACTATAACATAATAACGGTACACTAAGATTGAAGAAACAACCCAACAATCTTATGGACTTTTCGCAATGCCTTTAATAACCCGCCTGCCCAATGATGATATTTTATATCATCTATCTTGTGCACAATTACATTGATATGCAATTTCTTCTTTGTTTTAATACTTCCATAAACATGTAAGGTGTCATTTTATCTCGGACGTGGAAAGACAGTATTTATATATTGAGTAAGAAAATGGTGTATCTATATTGCTATTATGTATTTATTTAAAAAACAGTAATTGTGGATAAAAACATTTTTTTACTAAAGGTGACAACTCACTCTAGAGTTTTGGTACGGGAGGATATTCACACTCTGGCTGAAGAATTGCAGTTTCCCGAAAACAACATTTCAGACATCCGCTTGAAGACTTTCAAAACGCAGAACCAGTTTTGCAGCAAAATCAGGTAAGGCAATAAGAGTTAAGCAATTTGCATGCTAGAAACCCAAACACTAAAATAGAATTTTCAATCAATCCTATTGAGCACGACGTCGCAAAAGGAAAGACTTGTAATGAAACATGATCATTGAGAGGGGAGAGAGAGAGAGAGAGAGAGAGAGAGAGAGAGCTAAAAGACAATTCATTAAGTTGGTTATAATAATTGTACAATGATATCAAAACTTACAGAGACATACTAGAGGAATGCAAAAAGAGTGAACAGATTCTCTTAATACAATGCGAGGACGCTGATGAAAACAACGAGCTTATTGTATGTGCAGCTTACTGTGTACAAGATGAGAAGAAACAGGCAGAGCATTCAGCTGAGAATGCTGGCATTGTCCTGAAACCAGCACATATTGTCCTTGTCAATCAGCTGCCACGAGTACATCGACACTTCCAAGGTTTTCAAGGTAGGGTTATGTATTGAATTCGATTGATTTGAATGCATTAAAATTTGATTTTTAAGTTAAGGAATTTACTTAAATTATCAAAGCAGGTTTTATAGTACTCACAAGTTCACGAGTTTTAACCTAATATTGTATTCTTGTCTCACTTATGAATAAGCATCAACTTGTTCACACTGCAAAAAATATGAGATCCCATGTGTATGGTTCACTTACGTTTTCTGTAGATGAGTAAGACAAAAGTGTATTATTCGTTCATGAATAACTTGGCTGGAAGACAAGATTCACTTGTGAACAAAATACAGTATTACAGATCTTAATTATTTTTTTAAAAGAAATATATTAAATAGACTTGATTGACGTTTCATCATAATGTTGTCTATAGAAATAGGAAAAGTCATTTTTAGACGAAACTGTAAATCTTGAACATTCTAATTCCGATTTAGGTGGTACTTGGACGTTCACCCATATTGATGACCTGAAAGATGCTGAACCAAATCGACCTGTGATAGCATATCTTAAAGGCAGAAGTGTGGGAAGTTTGCTAAGACAAACTGAAGATCAGATAGTTGACTCAACAATGCTGATGAACGACAGCCTTTTGGATGCGATGTCTCGTGTCAGTGATAACGTTCAGTGTAGTCACTTAGGAGGTCCTCGAAGAAAGCTTCTGCGAAATCTTTTAAGAGAAGACACTTCTGAAGAAAATGGTAATTTACATTTCTCATCTTATAATTGTCGGTAACATTTAATAATGTTCTCTTTTAAGAAAAAAGTTCAAGAATAAGCTTATCATATACAATGTAAAGGAATGGAGAAATACCCATCGTACACTAGAACATGAATAAGAATTACACAAATCACAAAAAGACCAGGATTTCTTTTTTATTAGAAACAAATCCTGACCGAACCCCGGACATCTCGCTAGCAGGGCGAGAACTCTACCACTGAGCTATTCGGCCTCTCAGATATGCCGAGAGTTTTGATAACCAAGTAGCGTGGCAGAAGGTACCAGCACGGTACAAACATATAAACAGTATACGAGACAAACCATAGTTCAGGAGCATTCTTGCTGCAACCATCTATCTAATATACTATATATGTTATTAATATTCTAGTGTACGATGCGTATTTCTCAATTCCTTTATCTGATTATATCTTAAAAATACGGTAGCATCAGTTCTAGTCTCGTATGCTAGTTTGTGCTGTTATAGTTTTATTATCCCTGTACCTATGTTCAGTTCGTCCATCTCCCAACTTTAGATATATACAATGTATGTAATTCATATATAGTGGCGTGACAAGCGTTTTCAACTGCACTGAGCACAAGCCGTGAAAGATGTTTTTAAAATCTGATCTAATTATATTCTATCTTGATGGATATGTAGATATTGATCGGACCTTTCTCATGGTTGTCAAGGAGCGTCTAGCGCACCTATTAGAGGAAATGGATGAAAAGAAAGGGAGTACAGGAGACGCCTGGCTTACATCTGAAGCTCTGAATGTGACCGAAGCCCACAGAGGGGGCACATTTAGGTATGAAGAATCTTCAAAAGTAAAAACTTAAATTAATGTGATAAGACATAAATAAATGTTACATATTTAAAATATTTTTATCTTAATCATTTCTTTATTATTGACAAACAGATTCTGGTTATTTTCATAACATGTTATGTCCTGAATCGAACTAATATTTAAAAAAAAACACTGTTTGTACAGTGCAACAGGCCTTATTTTTCCTAACTTACTGGTCAATACTAAAATATAAACTACTCATTTGTAATTAAAGGAAACTCTTTTTCTTGCATAATATTTTCAACATTACACTTAGAAGATGTAAATTATGTTAAAAATTTAATTTAAGATATCATCATTTGCATGTAATTAGCACGGCATATTTTAAACAAAAACCAGGAAAATCTATAAATGCCTATATTTTTGACAATCTTGACATTAATTTGGAAATTGTGCATTCAGACAGTTTGTTACTTCATGGTGAAAATTTCTGTTACACAGATTTTTATTATTTTGCGTACTTCTCCTTTTTTACCCAAAAATGTGCAAAAATCACCATTTTTTGAATTGCCTATATTTTGTTCAGAGTGTTATCAAATTTTCAAATTTTGGTGTTAAGGGATACAGAAAAACAAGTTTTAAAAATCTGTTAGAAAGATTTTTGAAATACTTCATACTTTTGAAGTTACAACGTAATTACTGTTTAATTGTGTTTTGACTTGGAAACCATTTTGACATTTTTGCTAATTTAACAGAAAATTCAAGGTCAAGCACAAAATTTCATCATAAATCTATGTAATCTATAATTATAAATAAATTCTGTAACATTTTGTCTGGAAATAAAACAACGAATCAGTTATAATTAATATTTCTTGATTATAGGCTAATTTTAAAGGCACTAGTATTCTGTTAGCAATTAACAGCTATTGTATTTTCTAGACCATTAGTTACCCAATGGTTTATCATTGCTCACAATGCCATTCATTCACTCACTACACAAAGTCAAAAGTGTGTGTTTAAATGACTAGATCATTCAGTTGAAGCATTCAATAAACGCATCACTGATTGGCTTAATATTTGGTCTTGTCAGCAATATCCTACTTTTGACCAATACAAAACAAGCTTTCATATGAAAGCTATCTCGGCTTCTAGTGAACCAATGACCTTGAAATTTTCAGCATATAAGAAGCTGCCCTTGGTTAATATTTATTTAAAATATCAAACAGGTTATGCGTAACATAATAATATTATAGTAATTTAAAATTAGGAAAAATAAGGCCTGTTGCACTGTATGGTGTGTTTTTTTAATATATATATATTCGTTCAGTTAATTTGTCAACTTTAATTTTTACCCTTTAATTAAGTAAATAAGTGATACTGTAAGATCCTCACTTTTTGCTTTTCTTATTGTCAGTACATTTTAATAGGTTTTCGCATTTACGAACCTTTTCGCTTAAAAATAGTTCCAAACTTTAAAGTAGATCAACGTAATATATAATTTCATATCCCGAAGATCACAAACCGGCGAATTGTACCTTATTTTTACGAGGTAAAAATAATAATGAATTGCGTCGATCAGGGAGACAAATTCTAGTAGCGTTAACCCTTTACATGTCTGTTTGTTTGCAGACGAGCAATTTGGCATCGTATGGTTAACATAGTTAGCCCCCTAGCATCGGAACTGTACGCTTTCATAGACTACAATGAAAATCTACACATGCTAGTGCAACACCCAAAAGAAAGCTGGCAGCATCGCCTTTGGTTAGCTATATTTGCAGATCCTTCCTTGAGCCCGATCCACGTCACAGATTTTATATCTCCTAAAGACAACCTGATGAGAGACAGGGCACCAGTGAAAGTAATGGGAGCCGGTGATCGACATTTTGCAGCCAAAATACCATTTTCTTGGCTACTTAAAGAGAACTTGGAATCGAAATACAACAGTACTCTCGAAAAGAAAGGTAAGGTGAACTAGGATATGAAAATATTCTAAGCATTGTTAGGCAGACGACAACTATAAATTGTTACAGCACTATCCCTTTGTTGATAAGAAATTCTGAGGCGTATTATCAAGTCAGAGAAGATATAAGCTACTTAACAATTACCTAACTCCACAGAATCGGAACTCAGACCGAGGCCAAGTATGGTCAATATATTTATTAACTTTTTAGTACCGTTCTGTGTGTACAATTGAATGATTTCAATCAAACTTGGCAGAAAAAAATTCTAACCAATGACTATCCATCTATTATCATATTTTTTTAAATTATTTTTTGTCCGGTTCTTTGTCTCTAGTTTGGGTTCCAGGCGTCATTTGGCTTCATACGAAAATGCAATAAATCAACTTTAGTAAAGGCAATTTCAACATGTTTAGATAAACTTTGTAGAAATGTTTGTATGACCAATGGCTATCCAGCTATTACTTTTTGGTTGATTCCCTGGCTCTAGTTTTGGTTCTCGGCATACGTTCGGCACCACCCGAGGGGGACACTCGAATTTGAAAGTGACGGGGTGTGCGGCAAGGACCTCTGAAGAGGTGACAGGCTAAATAAAGAAAAAAGGGGGTCTTTCGGTGAGGAGCTATCAAAAAAGGGAGTCATTCGGTGAGGACAGTAAAAAATAGGGGGTCTTTTGATGAGGATATCATTGCATTGAAAAAGGTGGTCATTAAGTGAGGCGCTCAAATTTATCGCAAGGAGTGAGGTGTTTAAACAAGTATAAATCAATGAAATAATTATCCTTGGGTATTAAAACCTTAGGTATATATGATCCACAGGACTCACATTGAGCCAAAATCATCAGAAAATACATGGTAAAACTCACTTATTTCTGAAAATAAGGGTCATTCAGTTAGAGCATTTTGTTCGGAAAAGTGGGGTCATTCGGCGAGAGCGTATGAGAAAATTGTATATATGAAAACAAGGGTCATTCAGTGAGAGAGTTTTCTTTGGAAAATGGGGGTCATTTGGTGAGAGAGCATGTTGAAAATGAGGGTCATTCAGTGAGAGCAACCTGTGAAAAATTAAAATGGGGTCTTTCGGTGAGAGGAGGTTTGAAAATGGGGGTCAATGTTGCCGCACATCCCCGTCACATGTTTTTAGAGAGTGAACCCCCCGGGGGCACCACATTTAAAATGTCATATCTCGATTACAATACACGCAATTTCAACCAGACTTGGACATGTTGGTAGGAATGTTTGTCTGACCAATAACTATTTACGTATTAATTTTTTGGTTGGTTTTCTGATTCCGTCTTTGATTCTCAGCATTTTTGACAGATTATAATATTTTACATGTGGACACAAAAACAACCGTGAATCTAATATGGAAGTAAGGATCTAGCAATTTCTCATAAGTTCGGTTGAAATTTCTTGTATTGTAACTAAGTTATTACATTTTTTGTGTGGAGCCAAAAACACACAAAACTGGAGACAGTGAACCAACCAAAAAGTAATAGCTAAACAGCCATTGGATATACAAACATTTCTACAAAGCTTGGTTGAAATTGGCTTTTTTAAGTCGATTTATAGATATTTTTATGTGGAGCCAAAAAGACGTCAGAAGCCAAAACTAGGCACAAGGAACAGCCAAAAGAGTGATAGATTGATAGCCATTGGCCAGTCTTGAGACAAACATTCCTATGAAGTTTGGTTGAAATTCTTTAACTGTAGATGCAGAACGGTATTGAATAGTTAAGATGAAATATCTTGACCATACTTGGCCTCGTTCCGAGTTTCGACTTACACGGAAATATGCCAATTATAGGAATGTTCTTATATTAACCCTCGTCTTCCTAAGCCTTTTTCTGTAACACGTCTTCCTGAGGGTAACCACCTGTAAATTTGATACTATAATAATATAGGGTAGGGTCTCCTCTTTCCATTGATACCAAGATCATAAAAATCGGTCGAGGCGTTACGTAATTATGACGTCACAAAGTATTTCGGTGCCGGAAAAATAAATCGACTTTTGGCAAAAATGGTCACTTTTTAAAAATATCGCTATAAAAGTTCTAAATGTCCGTCGGGTTTTTTGCTAATAAATGAAGGAATCAACAATTCTAATATGTTCTGTAAGTTTTAAGTCAATAGCATGCAGATATTTTACAAAATGGCGATTTAAAAATTTCCGTGGTGGCAACCACCCCACCCCTACCTGCCGACTTTGACGGCCTACCATAACCCCACCTTACGTGGTACCCCCGATTTTTTCGTTAGAATGACCGCAAAGGATGTAAAAACAATAGAGGGTTTGC
>JXSR01S074453.1:77920-95050 GCA_000969725.1 Ophiothrix spiculata | reverse complement strand
AAAAACCTTGCACCCCCCCCCTTCGGAGGACGAGGGTTAATGAGGTCGATTATAGGGTAGCTGCGAATACACTAACCTGGGCCTGGCCTGATAATGAATGATAAAATGTCTCCTAAAATAGACAAATGTAATTTCCCATTTCATGACCTTTGTCCCACGGTAGTACGATCCCAATCATCATGGTGGGCTCACATAATTATTCCCGGGGGTCATTGGGTGAGAGCACGATTTTTGGCATTTAGTGATAGAAAAACACAAAATATAAGGGCTGATAAAAAATGAAGATTTTTTGCATTCGGTGAGCGAAATTTGGGATTCGGTGAGGGGAATATGTTTAAAGAAAATCATGGGGTCTTTGGATGGCGGGGACCTTGAAAAGGTGGGTCTTTTGAGCCTTGCATACGCATTGCCTCAAGAATGGGACTGACAACCCCCGGGTAATTATCATGCAGGGCGGTGCTAGTTCATGAGTTAGTATTTTAAACAACAAAGTTTACACCGGTGTAGTAGAAGTTATAACATCGTGCTTATTTTCCGGGTTGTACACAATCAAGGCGGACCTTCATTCCGGTGGACTATCCAGAAGGAAGAGCTATGATAAGGTAAGGAGCCTTTTGTTGAAAGTCAAAGTATTTAGGAATTATCGGTTGTGTATTTTATGGACGGACAATAATCACATTTTGAATAGTATCTAAGCCACACTTGTTTCAGAAAAAAAAACGAGCAAAAAACAAGAACCGTCGTTTTTTTTGTTTAATAAAACTAGATTTAAAAAAAAAGAAAACAAAACAATAGAAACAACGCTATTGAAATTATTTTCCCGCCAAAATTGGGAAAACCGTTAACAAAAGGTTAACATGGAATCTGGATAAAGTACGTGCACATGACGTGAGTTAGGCTTATTAAGGCTACAGTCCCTAAATTGGTGCCATTTTTGCAAATGGAATCTTTACTGCAACTTTTTACCTACTTACACATATCAGAATAATACAATTTTGGCGTACATATGTAATAGAGTCTCTAGTTTATACATAACATTTTAGAAGTGATTTCACGTCCATTATCAAGGTCAAAATAACGTCAATAAACTACTTCGAAAAATTTACACCCTTTTCGCCGAAACCTTAAAATTTTATGATGTTCAAAAAATTCGCCTGTTTTCAAACTTTGACAGATTGTAGGCTTGATACTTTTATTGAATTACAAATAATATTTTATAAATGTATTGTGTTGATTTCGAATGATAATGTAACAAACCCGCGTTGTTTGCCCGAAAAACCGGGCGTGAATTATGACTCTGAATTCGCCCTGTTTCAGCTGTGAATAGCCTGATTTTAGTATCAACATTATCTACATTTTATCTGATATACGCATTCGCATAATTTACTTACAAATTGAGCATTCCAATGAGGCAAAAAATGCAATTTTTATGTAAACAAAAGAAAAATACGGCATTCTAGTGTTTATGTTTTAGATTTTAGTTCACCATCTCAACACTGCCTTGATAGCTCAGCAGTAGATCTCTCGCTTCGTAATGCATGACTAACCCCCGCCATAATCCATGGTTCGAGTCCCCGCAAAGGCAGTGGAAACTATTTATCTTTTCATGATTGAAAAATAGTTAGGATTCACATTTTTCTGAGCATGTGGATTCCTCGTACCCTTAAGGTGCATTTACACTGTAACGACTTGGGGTAAAGACAGGCAACGTAGACCTGCGAATTGCAGATTTGAATTTTACGCCCGTCTGAAATGGCCAGTTAAAGTCAGTTAACGCTCACACAATCCGCTATCCGCTAGCCACGCACACTATCGTTACTATCAGTCGTTTTCAGTTGCAACTTTTTAGTTGCAAGTTCGTTACCCTCTGTCTATTGTTACCCTACCTCACAATGTAAACGCATATTTAAACACACGCACATCGCACATCATTGGATCAATGACAACTGACCTTTTGTGCTAAAAATAAACGAGCTTGGAAAGTCCCCATTAATCTATTTATTATCTAAGCCACACTTGTTTCAGAAAAAACTGAGCAAAAAGCAAGTACCGTCGTTTTTTGTTTAATAAAACTAGATTAAAAAAAAAGAAAAGAAAACAATAGAAACAACGCTATTGAAATTATTTTCCCGCCAAAATTGGGAAAAGCGTTAACAAAAGGTTAACATGGAATCTGGATAAAGTACGTGCACATGACGTGAGTTAGGCTTATTAAGGCTACAGTCCCCAAATGGGTGCCATTTTTGCCAATGGCATCTTTACTGCAACTTTTTACCTACTTACACATATCAGAATAGTACATTTTTTGGCGTACATATGTAATAGAGTCTCTAGTTTATACATAAGATTTTAGTAGTGATCTCACGTCCATTATCAAGGTCAAAATTACCTAAATAAACTAATTCGAAAAATTTACACCCTTTTCGCCGAAACCTTAAGATTTTATGATGTTCCAACGATTCGCCTGTTTTCAAATTTTGACAGATTGTAGGCTTGATACTTTTTATTGAATTACAAATAACATTTTACAAATGTCACATTGTGTTGATTTTGAATGATAATGTAACAAACCCGCGTTGTTTGCCCGAAAAACCGGGCGTGAATTATGACTCTGAGTTCGCCCTGTTTGAGCTATGAATAGCCTGATTTTAGTATCTACATTATCTACATTTTGTCTGATATACGCTTCGCATAATTTACTTACAAATTGAGCATTCCAATGATGAAAAAATTGCAATTTTTATGTAAACAAAAGAAAAATACGGCATTCTAATGTGTAAGTTTTAGATTTTAGTTCACCATCTTAACACTGCCTTGATAGCTCAGCAGTAGATCTCTCGCTTCGTAATGCATGACTAACCCCCGCCATAATCCATGGTTCGAGTCCCCGCAAAGGCAGTGGAAACTATTTATCTTTTCATGATTGAAAAATAGTTAGGATTCACATTTTCCTTAGCATGTGGATTCCTCGTAAGGTGCATGATTTACACTGTAACGACTTGGGGTAAAGACAGGCAACGTAGACCTGCGAATTGCAGATTTGAATTTTACGCCCGTCTGACATGGCCAGTTAAAGTCAGTTAACGCTCACACAATCCGCTATCCGCTAGCCACGCACACTATCGTTACTATCAGTCGTTTTCAGTGGCAACTTTTTAGTTGCAAGTTCGTTACCCTCTGTCTATCGTTATCCTACCTCACAGTGTAAACACACCTTTAAACCGGGCTTTAAACACACACACATTGCACATCATTGGATCAATGACAACAGACCTTTTGTGCTAAAAATAAACGAGCTTGGAAAGTCCCCATTAATCAATTTATTATCTAAGTATCTTAGTCACACTTCTTTCAGAAAAAAACTGAGCAAAAAGCAAGTACCGTCGTTTTTTGTTTAATAAAACTAGATTTAAAAAAAAGAAAAGAAAACAATAGAAACACGGACAATAATCACATTTTGAAATAGTACCTAAGCCACACTTGTTTCAGAAAACAAAAACTGAGCAAAAAACAAGTACCGTCGTTTCTTTATTTAATAGACTTGCTCCAAGTCTCTGTTGTCCTGTACTCTCTCCAAAATATTCTGTGAAAGTTATATTTCCACTGTCCATGCTTAAATATTATATTTTTAAAACAGTTGCACAGGTATCCAATATAGGCCTACTTTAATTCTCACAAAGTCTCAAATTGTAGCGGAGAACCAAAAAATCATCACTGTTTGCATTTAAAGTTTCTTCAAACTTTCTATTTTGGTATTTAACAATGGACCATAGAACCTCAACCTACCCTGACCATGGCCTGACAGAGGACACAAAGTAGTTGAAGTTCTTTACTCCAAAATTAGACCATAAGTCCAACCACATTACATTCCCCTATGTGAACTTGCAAATAAATGTTGTTAGCAATCAAATTAGTATTATGCGACTGTTACAACATATTATGAACTGTTTGAATACAGACAAAGGATTTTCTGTCCAGGTTGTCTACTAGCTTATCTATATTTCCTCCAAGCAACTAGAGTAGAAACTGAATTCAGAGGGAGGTATAACCATTGATTTACTGTATATCATATACATTGGGAAGTGAGAATAATTAAAGAAATGGGAAGCAGGCCTTGGATATTGGAATAGGGGATACAGCCTCACGCCTTGGAGCAAGGCTATTATTTAATAAAACTAGATTTAAAAAAAGAAAACAAAACAATAGAAACAACGCTATTGAAATTATTTTCCCGCCAAAATTGGGAAAACTGTTAACAAAGGGTTAACATGGAATCTGGATAAAGTACGTGCACATGACGTGAGTTAGGCTTATTAAGGCTACAGTCCCTAAATGGGTGCCATTTTTGCCAATGGCATCTTTACTGCAACTTTTTACCTACTTACACATATCAGAATAGTACATTTTTTGGCGTACATATGTAATAGAGTCTCTAGTTTATACATAAGATTTTAGTAGTGATCTCACGTCCATTATCAAGGTCAAAATTACCTAAATAAACTAATTCGAAAAATTTACACCCTTTTCGCCGAAACCTTAAGATTTTATGATGTTCCAACGATTCGCCTGTTTTCAAATTTTGACAGATTGTAGGCTTGATACTTTTTATTGAATTACAAATAACATTTTACAAATGTCACATTGTGTTGATTTTGAATGATAATGTAACAAACCCGCGTTGTTTGCCCGAAAAACCGGGCGTGAATTATGACTCTGAGTTCGCCCTGTTTGAGCTATGAATAGCCTGATTTTAGTATCTACATTATCTACATTTTGTCTGATATACGCTTCGCATAATTTACTTACAAATTGAGCATTCCAATGATGAAAAAATTGCAATTTTTATGTAAACAAAAGAAAAATACGGCATTCTAATGTGTAAGTTTTAGATTTTAGTTCACCATCTTAACACTGCCTTGATAGCTCAGCAGTAGATCTCTCGCTTCGTAATGCATGACTAACCCCCGCCATAATCCATGGTTCGAGTCCCCGCAAAGGCAGTGGAAACTATTTATCTTTTCATGATTGAAAAATAGTTAGGATTCACATTTTCCTTAGCATGTGGATTCCTCGTAAGGTGCATGATTTACATTGTAACGACTTGGGGTAACGACAGGCAACGTAGACCTGCGAATTGCAGATTTGAATTTTACGCCCGTCTGACATGGTCAGTTAAAGTCAGTTAACGCTCACACAGCCGCTATGCGGCTATCCGCTAGCCACGCACACATCATTGGATCAATGACAACTGACCTTTTGTGCTAAAAATAAACGAGCTTAGAAAGTCCCCATTAATCAATTTATTGTAATTTTGCTCAATTGGTGGTTTTAATCAATATGATATTCTTCCATAAGCTGTATGCAATCAATATTATTTTTCCAAGACAAAATTTGAAAATTGGACTATCTCTAAAAGTTTTTTTTATTCAAGAATACACCCATAACCCAATTCAAATATAAAAGAAGAAACAAACATTATTTTTTTGCATTAATTGGAAATGCTTGAAAATTATCAGAACTGCATAATTCTTCTTTTTTTTGTCTTTGCTTTTTCCTTTCATCATTTTTTTTTCTTCAGAAAACAGCATCATCAAAATGGATTTACAAACATCAAGTAACACCGAAAATCCACCACCATTAGCAATACATGGCAATGAAAACACCACGATACAGGCTGATGAAAAAGCAGAAGTCAACGTGTTCAACAAGTGTGACACATATAATACAAACATCTATCAGACAATAGCAGTGGACGAACATCAAAATGAAGATCACTCATCTCTTAATTTTGATTCGTCACAGTCGCAGAGTTCATCTCTAGACGTTGGAGACTATGAAGAGACAGATTCCGGTAAGAACAATATCATTGTGATGTTGATTTTATGTAGAAAATAAACATCTACACTAAACTATATGGTACCGGTGTAAAAGTAATCAAGTCCCCCTGGATTCAAAGTCTGCCTTCCAAAGACAATAACGCGTGAAACCAATGTTGCGTGAAAGTTGTTGGCCTATACTTACAGTCTGGCCGTAACTACCGTTACTACCCTGTTAATGACTTCAGTATGCGAATTCTATCTTCCAACCAGAACTCAGGTCCGAGAAAAGTGGCTTGTTTTATTTTTTTTATGCATAGAAAATCGGCAAAGAGCGCTGGTTTTATGATGCTCATGAATATTAATGAGTTTGAGACATTGATTTAAAAAGGCCCATAAACTCATCCAAATAGATTTTAATTCAAAATAATTATGCATCTAGATGTATAAATGTTGTCAAAACATATTGAAATAAAAATGCATATTTATGTGATTTCTAAAGTGATTTTTTTCATTGAGTGAGGTCAAATTTGGTCTTTACTTTTTCTCTTAAATCTACAATTCTGGACTTAATATATTTAAGCCACTTAGTCCAAAGAAGCCGAACACACTTTTGTACATATATCCTGAATATCTAGCCTGAATTCTGCGTAAAACACGTGTCATGTAGGAGAGTGTGACTCTTGGTCCAATGAGGTCAAATCCGATATTACAGACCCGCTGCCCGGCTCCGCATATGGCAGTTTCATTGGCAATCTATTAGCTCATGCCCTAGTGCAAAAATAAATGAAAAATAAAACAAGATGAAAAAATAGAATTGTATCTGGAAGAGTGATATGTCACTGAAAAAATTATAAAATCTAATTGAAAAAGGAAAAAATTGTGTATAGATCGAGAATCGAACCCGGTTTCCCCGCACCAAAAAAGACGTTGCTATAGCTCATGCCACTGAGTCAATGTAAAACATGGTTGCAAATGTTAGTAGTTAAACTGTGATTGCGCAAGATCCAATTGTTTTGAAATATTTACACAAATATCATATTAGGGACAGATTCTGTCAATTATAGTTATGCTTAGGTAACATTATGCTATTTTACAAAATAAATGATCCAATTCAGGATAAATCTGAAGAAAATCGATGTAAAATTGGTTTGCCAAAATGGCGCAAAGGTCATGCTGTGTAAACTTAACACGGCAGCATGACAATTGACGTCATACAGACCCATTGATATGAAAGGTTCTTCTTGTCGTACGATGATGCTGACTGTTAATATCGGGGTATTCAATGCGTAATTGTAATGGCCGATATCTGGTCCCTTTCGTACGTCTTTTATCGGTTTTACAGGTCGTATAAGAAAGATATATATCTCAAATTTCATGGATATGAGGCTTGATAGGTTGTATAACTTATTTTGCCATCCAATAGATATTTAGTTCGGTAAAACAATGAGCACGTAAGTAGATGTGACCTCATGCTTAAAATTTGCAATTTTGTTTAGAATGTAATAAAATGAAGATTTTTTTTACTCCTAACAGTCAAACAAAACCATGTTTTAATAGAAAAAACTCTAAATATTTTCATCCATATCTCGATTTTTTATTTGCATTAACCCCTTGTGATCATGAAGCTTTGAAGTCCGAACTATCCGACAGGTCACGTCAAGAAAAAAAATATCTCGACCAAGTTTTCAAATATTGATCACCAGATCGCAGTATTAACTGCTCATTACAAGCGCATTTGCATAGGATCTGCATACTGACTGCTTCCAAGTATGGCCAAACGAGAAAAAATGGTCGCGAGATTTTGTTTTTTAAAACGTGACCTGCTGAAAAGGCTGACTTTGAATCTTTATTATCTGGAAACGGTGAAAGCAAATGCAAATTGGGAATGGGGGTTCTAATGAAAATTAGGAGTTTTTCCGATACAATGCATGTGAATTTTTTTGCTGTTGATAAACTAGAAGCATTATATGGCATTTTCTATGAAAATCAACGGTTTTGAGACTTTTTAAGCAACCAAATTTGAACCCCTATATCAATCATGTTTTAGAAGATTAAACGCCGTCAGTTGGATCGATTCTGCTTTTGAAAATTTGAAATATACATTTCATTCATTCAATCAAAACGGATATCAGATATCAACAAATAAAATCAGTTGATCTTCCCCTGAACCGTTTACAATAATAGCAACAAAGTATATACATAATTAAAACTAAATTATTTAAGCACAATTTGAGCATGAAACACGAAGAATAAAACAAAATAAACAAATGACAATGGGAAATGAAATAAGACTGAATAGATACACATGATGAAAATATAATTCACACTCACCATTATACACACCCACCGGCCACCCCACTATACGCATCCCTCTCACAACTCAGACCTTTGGTCCGTATTCACAAAAGAAGAATAACTTTAATCCAGGAATAACTTTATTTTCATTCTATTGATGTCGTCATTTCGTATTTGCAAACGACAAATAAAGTTATTCCACGAATTAGTTATTCCAGGCTTTGTAAAATTCAACTTAGTTCAGGACTGTGGGCTAACTCTAATCCATGAATGTGAAATCCAGGAATAAAGTTATTCCTGGAATAAGTTTTGTAAATACGGACCATTATAATTAAGTATGGTTGACACTGACAGGCAAACAAAAATATAGAGACGTGCATTCGACTAGCTGCAAAATACAAACTACTGCAAATGTAGGATGTATAGACGGCCGCAGGTAATGTACCAGCAGCCTTCCCCGAAGGTAAGGTACCCAGGGGGCCTTTACAAGTGATTTTGCCTGTAAGGCCTGTAAAGTGAGGAAATAACGAGAGGAAAAATATTATGTTGATGTGATGTCCTAAAGGTACCTAATATCAATATCGGCCTTTCGTACTTGCCTGCAATTTTGTATTGCGATAGCTAGGCATTACAATTTCGATAAGTACTACCTTTTGTCACGACGGGTTATCCTCTGACGTCAGAAACTTGCACGGATCTTATGTCAGAGTTTAGTTTTGAATGGCCTCACTGCATTGATTTTTTTTTTTTTTTTTGCATTTCATACGAAATGTAAGGAATGCAACATTTATTTTCCAGACTGAAAAGTAACCTTTTTGGTTCTTTTTTATAAATTATGCAAAAAATTCCATTCGTTACAGTTAATAATTGAAGAAAAATCAATACGCTACGCAAAAAAAATTAAATTTATCAAAACGACTCCGCCGGGGTTCGAACTCACGGTTCTGAGATTAAAAGTCAGCGCTGCTAACCACAAGACTAGCTAGCTGATTGTGTACTCGACGGGTATTTTAAAGATATATACATTCATATTTAAAATAATTGCTACACATGCGCAATGATAGAATTTTAGAAATATCGTATTTTTTAACATGTGTCAGAGAGGTAAGCAAAAGCAACAGTTACATGAGTTTTGTTTTAGCACATTTTAACGCAAGATTCTCACAGGACCTCAAGTAAAAAGTCTATATTTTGCTACAAATGTATCGGCATAAATATATATTTTACACTGAATTTATATTTTTAGAGAAAATCACCGGCCTAGTTTGAAGCTTCATCGCGTAAAATAATTTGCCAGTAAATTTGCATGAAATGTCACACATATTTCAAAAAATGTAGTTGCATTATATTTACACAATATTTATACATAAATATGCAACATGTTTTGCTTTTCAGATCTATATTTTCGATTTTATATTATTTTTTCGCGCTGAAACTTCTTGACTGTTTTCCTTAAAGCCTTGCGCTTATTTTAAGACCATTTTTCGGCCGATTAAAAATTTCACTGATTAATATCGTAGAGGGGAAAGGGAAATTATGCGACCTGCAGTATGATTGCTCAAGGAGGATGAATATTCTATACTTTACTGTACAACCCGAACTATTAGAACGGGATTATGCTACTTTTGAATTGTGTAGAACGTACTTGTGCATGTGCAATCAATAAATCATTGATTGCGACTTATATTGTGTAATTCAATTAGACCCGGGCTCTTCTGGGACACTCGTTCTTATTACACCAGTGTAGCAGGAATGTAAGTCCACCGTTCTTATTGTCCGGGTTGTACAGTAAAGTATAGGCCAACAACTCTCACGCAACATTAGTTTCACGCTTCATACTCCGTTATGGACTACGGAAGGCGGACTATAATTTCAGGGGGACTTAGATTCCTTTCACACCGGCTCCCCAGTGTCCTTTAAAAAAAAATCTGACCTTAATGTTGTAATGATCATGATGCCAAATTATTGAAAGATGTGAAGTTCTGGTTGGATTTGAGCCATCAACATAATGATTGAAAGTTCACGGCTCAGCGCTTAGTGACACGTCAAAATTTATGCAAATCAGTCATTGCGAATGAGCCACTTGTTCCAAATAAACTTGGTGAGCAATAATACCCTATTCACTCGACTAATTCAACTATTCTCTATCTGACAATATCCTTAAATTAACAAAATCCCCATTTCCAAAAGTTTGACAAATAGTCATTCTCTATGACCGACACTTCATTTAAATTATTTTAACTATTTTTGGCAAGCTAGTATGAATGCGCTCAACTGTAACGTGATCTAAATTTGGAAAATGAGTAGTTGAATTGGACGAGTGGATACGGTATGTTAATTAAGTGTATGGGAATAATTTCTCTTATGTTTAGTACTCTTGAATTCAAATGAAGCAAAAATAAGCAGTATTACTGTAATGTGTTATAGAAAAGAATTATTAGACTCTAATAGACCAGGAGGTATCCTCTAGAACTTTTTTTTTCAGTTTAAGAACAAAAATGTAAAGGAGGAACTGTTGGTGGTGGTGGTGTTGCCGGTGGTAGAGGGTGAGAGAGGAGGAAATAATGCTGATCGTGAACATTAAAATGTATAATTCTCTTCTACCAATTTGCTTTTAATTTCAGGCTCGAGAATGTTGATATTGGGAAGGTCACCAGAAGTTAATGCTGCCATTCGGGACATTCTACATCTATCATATTCAGAAGATAGTCAGAAACGCTTCCAGGTGTCAAAATGCATTAAGCATGATGATGATATCATATTGTATAAGTCAAAACTATTAAGCACGATAGAAAATACAAGCTTGGTTGAAGAAGGGAATAAGAGATTTTCCTCAAAATTTCCAACCGTTCTTAACCTAGCAGAACATTTGTATCCTGGTCCTCACGTTGTAATTCTGTGTGTGAAGGATGACGGTAATGACTTCATTAAGAAAGCTGCATCACAACTGAAGAAAGTGACCGACATCTTAGGGTCAAAGGTCTCAGACAATCTCATATTAGTATGTTCATCTGACAATTGTTATCAAATGGAAAAGAGCAAATCGTTTAAAAATATTAAACATATTATGTATAAACAAGAAAACGACATCAACTTTTCAGCGTCATTGAAGGAGTTGATTAGACACCTTTTGTATGACGGATGTTATACAAAAGGTATTTTCTCACAAGTAAACCAACTTTTAGGCCGTGTCGTTAACAGTGATGTCAAGGAAGAGGTGAAGAAGTATACAGCAAAACACGGCATTAATGCTATAACACCAGTGGTAAAGAAAAAGAGGGCAAAAAAGCGCAAAAAAAGACACAAGAAAAAAATAACAAAGAATAGGACATATGATGCCCTTTTAAGTACATCACCCGTAAACCACGCACAAAGAAAAACATCAAACGACCGGCATAAAGATCATGAAGATGAAATCGGCGAATCGGATGAGATGGAATTAAATAGTACCGTATCTGAAATTGAAAACAGCAATACAAAGCCGGAGTATAAATTTGACTTTGATAAAAAGATGGTCCAGAAGGTCGAGTCTAACCTTGGTGAAAAACAAAATCAAAACACCAACAAACACGAGACACTTAACGTCAGAAAAACTCATGTCGAAATCATCGATTTGACTGGAGAGGAATCGGATGGTAACATGTCCCAATGGCCCAAACATGACAAATCCTCTAGTGTTGATACATCAATAAAGAGCAGGGGATTAAAACGAACAAATCACACAGAAATACCAGATGATGGAGTACTGCAAAAGAAGAATAAAATGTTCAGTAAGAAGTATGCTAAACTGGGAAAGAAAATTAAATTCTCGATAGAAAACTGAAAATAGAGAAATATAATAAGATCAAACACGGCATCATACAAAGATTGACAAAAGAAACCGGACAAAAGAAGGAAGGAAAGGCGTGATAATAATACCCTGAGATTATTTTTTCTAAGAAGAAACAAAATCATGTAATGGACTTGAAATTGGAAGGTGTGTGAGTTTGGATATATATTTGAAAAAAAAAGGAATATTTCATGAGCTACATAAAATTAGAACTAGTACCGTTCCCACAGACCGCCCCTCCCACGGACCCAGCAATGAGCCCAGCCAGCGCTGGGCGATGTCTTTTCAGCACACTTTTGATTCTCTGCAGAGGGTAGTGGATCGACAGCTCTGAGCAAGAGCTACATAAAATACGAATAATGAACTATGGCAAGTCAGCAGTAGTTGACCATAAGATAAAACTAAAACGACCCTATGATTGACTGGGACTACTCAAATTAAACAACAGGTAACCAACACGAATCAGTAGGGTTGTCTGCATCTTAACCCTAAAAGAGCCGGGGGGCGGAATCCGCCCCCCCCCTCCGGAATTTTTTTTATACCTCCGCCGGTTATTATTTTTTCGCGCTGAAACTTCTTGACTGTTTTCCTTAAAGCCTTGCGCTTTTTTTAAGACCATTTTTGTGAAAATCGGACCTAGGGTTAGGAATTTGCGTTCCGTAATGGCAAGCTGGGTCAACCGAAAAACTGACCAAAAACTGATTTTCAATGCAAATTACATACAAACCTTTTTTTTTGTTCTTAGGATACACTTCCACTATGTTTTATTGTATTTATTTGATTTATTTAGAGTAAGAACATGCCTAAGTATACTTTGCCAAACATTATTGATAAAAATTGCAACTTTTGCTCAAAAAAATTGCGAAAAACGACGATTTTGGCGATTTTTGGTGATTTTCGCGTTTTTCGACGCTTTCACTTATGACGTCACTGTGACGTCATACAAGGTCCGATTTCGTTTTTTTTGGTACCAATGGACTTGTGAGGGTCATAGCTATCCACCAGTACCCTACACTTGATGTTTCGTCAATCGGTTTCCGAGATCGGAAGGGGGGGTGGGCGGAATCCGCCCCCCCCCCCCGGCTGTGAGATGGGTCGAAAAAGCCCGGCTCTTTGAGGGTTAACACTCATTTCTATATTAAAACCAGAATACTGTATTCCAACCAAAACAATCATGTGTCTCTATATCATAATCAGGAGTTTATGTAAATCTGAGTCACATGGGACATAGATAGTTCAATCTGACACGGTTCTTGTGGGATAAAGATAATAAGATGACGGAATTAGTACTTTTCACAATTGGTGTAAAACCGATCATTTATCTCATCTGCTTTATGAAACATGTGGAAACAACTCTGGCTCTGCACATTTTTCATGCGTTTGGCTTCGACGAGACCACAATCTAAGCAAAACCCTACTCATTAACAAATTCACACTTTAGGATGCTTTGTTTTTAAATTTTCTTATTGTTTCGTTAGATAAAATTTCTTCCGGTGCTATTATAGACAATTTCGTGCGGCCGGCAGCAACCTAGCAACAGTTGATTTTCCAAAATGGCCACCGTAGGCTTGATCATGCACTTCTGGAAAAGTTCAAAACCTGTAATAAATATTTTACAATAAATCTAGAGGTGCATAGTAACGTTTATAGTGGTCATCTTGAAAAATCAAAGCTGTGAAAGGGTTGCAGCCGCCCGCACAAAGTTGTATCTTAATTTTGTTCCAGTGCCAAAGAAATCCTCAAAAAATTGTTGAAGTTAACAGTTAACATCTAAAATACCTTAAGCTATGGACAATAAATATTGAAGATTCGAATAATCTTGATATGATGATTGTGATGACTCACCCCGAAAAGGGGGACTTTGCGACAGAACACTTTTCGAGAAATGGATGAAAATAGGCAGCAAAAAATAAAGAAAATAATAAGAATTTCCAGCAGATTTTCTGTTGTAAAATTTGATCGCCTTGAATTGATAAATTTCAACAAGGTGTCATTTTAAAGCTTATAAAATGTTTTAACAGATGAAATGATAAAATCAAAATTGATATCATCTGCAAAGTCGCCCCTTTCGGGGTGATCGAGTCATCACAATTTAACCAAGAATGCAGTAAGTTATAATTGAATACGCCAGAATAAGAACATCACAACTCCAATAGCTCCCTTCTGTTAATTATGTTTATAAAATATAAATGCATACAAATTTCTGAAAATGCTTTCACATCACTAAAATAGCATTTCCATGTCAATATCCAATCAGAGTGTCACATTTGACCTTTGAACAAAATGTCTTTTTGATTTTGGCGCTATACAAATTTTCTTTGATTCATTGATTAACAGACTTCATCTGATTTTTACAAATCGGACCAGATTGAAATTTTGCTCCACTTTCAATGCACTGTATCTCTAGAGAGGAATGTCCGAATCGTTTGATATAAAAGGCAATGGAGGGAAGAAGTTCTACACTCTTAGAAAGCAAGGATCAAATATGAGACAAAAAGGATCAATTTTGATCCTTTTTTGGTATCAAATATGAGCTTATCCTTTAAGGATCAAAGTGATCCCAAGAAAAGGATCAAAATGCTTGATCCGAAAAAAGGATCAAATATTTCTTATAAAAAGATCTGCCTAAAAATATATCACTGGAGTGACCCTAGCAGGGCTTGAACCCACACCGCCGGCACGTATCAGTGACCATAACTACGAGACCATCGCTCTAACCACTTGGCCACTGCGAGGCAGTTATCATGCGGGGTGTAATTATCGTATTTATATCATTATTGACAACACCTGCTATGTAGCGTACACGGAGTATACGAAGCCAGGATGAAATATGAGACAAAAATCACCTTAGATCCAAACACGGTATCAAATATGAGCTCATCCTTTCCGTATCAAATTATAATCCAGAAATACGGATCAAAAATTTGATATTGTAATCAAAAAGGATCAAAATATAATGATCCTAAAAAAGGATCAAAAATGATCCTGGTAAATTTGATCCTTTTGTATATATTGATCCAAAAAAGGATCAAAACGATCCATTTTGGATCAAAAGTGATCCTTAAAGGATCAAAATAAAATGATCCCGAAAACTTCTCGTATATTTGATACCGGCCTTCTAAGAGTGTATTTTAATATCAATGGTAATTTGATGATAAAATTTGCTCGCTTATATTTTCAATAGTTTTGTTTTCCAATCTTACGTTTTTATTGGCACACACTGTATATTCAGAAATTCGATATTTTAACTGTTTTAGACAATTAAGTACTGTCAAATACCAATCATTCTGATACAATTTGTAGATGCCCAACTATAATTGTGTGTTTGTTTGTTTTTTAATCTGACACAATAAGACAATTTGCGGTGGATATTTCACTGGAAATGTAAAAATATGTAATATGATTATTTGACCAATTTTGATGAGACCTTCGTTGAAGTTTCGTCGAAGCTACCGTGACGTAAGTGTGTTCAATAATAATCTAATATGGATGATCTCTGAACTTTTCAGACTGGAGATCAAAGTCAAATAACCATTGTCCATTTATTAAATCGTAAACAGGAAGGTATTTCTCATTTGTATTATATATCTTTAAGAAGATATTTATGCAAAAGAACAAGTAATATACTGTATATACGTCAATTTTGCAAAATAAAAATGTGTTAAGTGCACGCACAAGCCAGTAGCCAGGGGGTGTAGTGGTGGCGTCGCACCCCTCCCCAAATGTGACAATGGAAAAAAGGTCCACAAAAATTCCGTAAATGTCCACCACAAGAACACCCAAAGAACCAAAACACCTAAATATAGGTCGTTTTTTATTAAAATTCTACACAAAATGCTTGGAAAACTGCTTAAACCCTTTTTTTTTTTTTTTTTTTTTTTTTTTTTGCTTGTTACTTTGTCAAAACCACTAAAATTAGTTTAGGGTCGACCAAAACGAAACGTTTTCCTCCAAAAGGTCTAGTACTTTTTGTAAAAATGTGCACCCACCTTGAAAAATCCTGGCTACGGGCCTGTGCACATATATCACTGTACACTGTCTTATACTCGTATAGTACATTAAGGAAATACAGCGATACTTATTATTATTTGAACAGTTCAAATTCAATGAATCAGAAATATAAATGTCATATATATTTTTAACCACTGATGTTGTATGAAGATGAGGTAAATTTAAACTTTAAAAAAAATAGATAACTGCAATGATATAAAGATATATCAAATCTTTATTGAATCAAAATTTCTCGGCTTGCTGTAGATCACCGGTTTAACTGCAGTGTTTGCCACTTCGGCATCGCTCACACAGGTCGGATCGATGCGGCTTTGATAGATCCACGTGTTTGTCGTCACGGTCACTATCGTCACACGTACAATCGTCTGGGAGCTCACCACAGCCGCCACAGCGGATCTTTTCTACTTTGTACGGCTTGATAAACGTGCCCTTGCAGGACTGGCACTCCTGACCTTCTTTCACCTTTGAAGAAAGAAGGAAAATAAAGAAACAATTGATCATATATCAATTTGAGAAACAATTCCCCTTTTTCAAATTTCACACTGGTTTTCATTTCATTTCAATGGGCTGTCACACAATTCATCTAGAAATTATTTAGAAAATAACACAAGCAATAATACCATATAAACTAGAACAAGCCTGGACTGTGTTGGTTTCTAAATCTGTTGCTATTTAAACTCGTTGTGGCCAAGGCCAGTTTGAGTTACTACGAAGGTTTAAAGGGTAATTCTAAAGGTCCGATCATAGTACGCCGCAACTGCAGTAAACAACACGCTGAACACTTTGCTGAAAGACATTGCAGTGCGGCGTCGCAGTAAAGCTACAGGCCTAGGCCTTATTATGTTTTAATTTAAGTTGCGACAACTCTCGGTAAACGTATAGCTAATGTAAATACCTTATTGGGCCCCCTTGTATACGATGTGCGAAATGCTTGTCGGGTGCGCATAAAGGTTTCTGTGTACTGTGCCTAACATTTAGGGCCCTCCATTGGCCTATCTATCACACAATTACGGCTAATTAATATTCTTTGCATATTTGACCATTGAATTCAATGAAGGGTAAATAACTTGGATGTCAAGTCTGTCCAGTTGGCCTAGTGTATGACTAATCCGCGCCAAAAGCCATGGTTCGAATCTGCAAACTATTTCATGATTAAAACTAACAATTTGGATTCTA
>JXSR01S074451.1:14735-25041 GCA_000969725.1 Ophiothrix spiculata | reverse complement strand
TTGGGTTGTTCATAGTTGAACCAACGTTGGGTAAATTATTTGCCCAACGTTCTAACAGTGTAGTGAAGTTTTGAATTAGTTAAAGTCAGTTAACGCTCACACACGCTGCTAGCCACACACACACATTATCGTTACTATCAGTCGCTTTCAGTTACAAGCTTTTAGTTGCAAATACGTTACTCTACGTCGTTACAGTGTGAATTCACCATTAGGGTCCCACAATTAAAATTGATTTTTTGGTCTCATCTAAAAGTTGAAAGTTAAAGGTGCGTTTACACTGTGACTTATTGGGGGTAACGACAAGCAATGTCGAATTTTACGCCTGTCCTCGTTAGTTAAAGTCAGTTAACGTTGGCACATGCCTCTAACCTCCGCAGATTGTCGTTACTATCGGTCGCTTTCAGTTACAAGTTTTAAAATTTTGGGATGACATTGAATAAGATTTGATGTCGTTGATGTCGTTGAGATTTCGTTTGCCACCGCAACCCTCAGTTCTTTGACGTTCCATGACCGTTTGTAGCAGTTTGTAGTCGTTTAGAGGTCGTCACAATTTCGTTGGCAATCGTTGTCAACAACAGTATGTTGCAGGGATGTTAGTAAGAATGATTGTACCACCCGCACAAACTTCAAGTCACTTTAATGTTGCCGTGACCAGTCGATAGCATTGGTTCCTTTACGTCAGCCTAGGTCAGTATTGGTCACCTCACTACGTTGCTTACAGTTGTTCGTCGACGAGAAGTCGTCGTCCAACGTCAACCCAAACTCTAGTAAGTCTGCGTTTCTTTCAGCACCCACTCGTCACTTGTTGCCTTGGTCATGTTGGTGTTGCTGAGGGTCGTTAATATCCGTCAACAAACTTTGATTTTTCATCTTTACTCGTCGTTTGTCGTCCAGGATTTTGTGATTTTGGAATACGTTACCCTACGTCAAGGGCATGTCGTAGCAATGTAAACGCACCTTAAAGCTGACATCTTAATAATAATAATAAACAGGCATTTAAAAGACGCACTTCAAACCACAAGGAAACACAGTGCGCCGTACAAATTATGTAAACCACATAAATACACATAAAAATACATCATATTAACTTAAAACTTTACAAAATAATATTGAGTAATTTACAGATTAAAGAAATATTTATACAAGAATAATAAAATGTATATAAACAGTATAATGTGAGACATAATTTAATATATTAAGAATAACACTAAAGATATAAAATAGTAAAAGATCACAAATGTGTACACATACGTATTGCACTGAAAGAAAACGATTTTATTGCAAAGTGTACTGACCAAACACACAAATACCCTAGTTTCACCAAATTCTTAGCACAAATTACAAACTACTGCATGAGCAGGAAAGGGTCGACCGAAGGTGGAAAACTGGCAGCCTACCCCTACGTTGGAAACCGTAGAAGCTTACAAACATACAATAACATGATATTGAGCAAAGAACTTGATGAACCTGACTATGGATGTGGGAAGAAATAATTGAAATGACTGGCATAATTTGATGGCGATAAATAATAATAATACACAAGTAAATAGAATACGGTACTACAATATAATATACACAGAATAAAGCATATAAAATAACAGTAAGGTTCACGAGTGACACATACATTGTACCTATTGCACAGAGATAATCTTGCTTTTTGTTATTGGACGTTCGGTTGCAAAGTTACATCAAAATTGGTAAAAGGAATCGGGTTGAATTAGAAAACTATAGCTCTGAGAAAATCGAGTTTAAAGTTTTTGTACTGAGGTAAAACTTGAATGGATGGAGGATTTTTATCTTGGTTTTAACATATTTTTCTTATGTTTTCGATATTGGAACCTGATTAATATGACAGAATACACTTCAAACATTACGTTTCGGATAAAATTAGAAATTCGATCTTGGGCGTGATTGTTGACTGTGCTTAACTTCAATGGCCCGTATCTCGGTAAATTATATACTATATAGATAGGACGGGCACATTATGTGATGGCTCATTCCGAAAGGGGGGACATTGCAGATGATATCAATTTTCATTTTATCATTTCATCTGTTACAGCATTTTTTAAACTTTAAAATGACATCTTAATTGTTGAAATTGATTAAGGCGATCAAATTTTACAACATAAAAACCGCTGGAAATTCTTATTATTTTCTTTATTTTTTGCTGCTTATTTTCATCAATTTCTTGCAAAGTGTTCTGTCGCCAAGTCCCCCTTTTCGGGGTGAGTCATCACATATAGAACCGTATCTATTGTTGTATCATATTTTTTCATATCTATTGACATTTTTTCTATACTATAATGTTGATAACAATTGAGGTATAGAGACAAAAATGACAAACGTACCTTCTCAGTACCACCGTCCATGATGTGTAACAGGGATGACACTGAGTCCCCTGTTTGTATCGTTAGCGTTTTCGAATAGGCGGCACCAGCCCCTTGTGTTTTTATGCCCGTAATTGTGTGTATATCCATAAGCACCACCTGTATCCAAGGTGATGCATCACTCCTCGAAGCAAACCATCCCGGGTCACCGTGTAATCGCGCAGTGTGAGGCTGGAAAGTTGGAAATTTGGAGTTTGTTGATGATGCAGTTATCATCTCACCGTCTATCGCCCCATCCTCCATACCAAGAGTATAAGCTGCCAAAAGAATAAAACTACACTGTTAACATTTAAGTGGTCAAGGGATGGGGGGGGGGTCAAAATATGGACCCAACATTTGGTTTTTGCGCGCGCAAATAACGCGAAGTAATTTCTCATCGCCCTTCTATGTATTTGTCTAACATTACCATACGCTTCACTTGGTGGCAA
The DNA here is from genome assembly GCA_000969725.1 of Ophiothrix spiculata. Taxonomy (NCBI): domain Eukaryota; kingdom Metazoa; phylum Echinodermata; class Ophiuroidea; order Amphilepidida; family Ophiotrichidae; genus Ophiothrix; species Ophiothrix spiculata. The sequence goes on along the minus strand of JXSR01S074451.1, from coordinate 22,226 downwards.
AAAAAATCAAATCGACCCACTCCTTCCCATGCTAATTGGCATAAATAAGCATTTTTGAGGGCGCTCTTCAAATTTATTTTGCCCATACAATCGTAACCGAACAACATTTTTCAAATTTTATTTCAGGAATGTATTTGTACTTGCATACTGGAAATATGTGCCATATTTTATCGAAACATTCTATTGGGAAGTGAGTTTTCAAATTTTTGGACGACAAATTGTTTATTGACCTCCATTTTAAAACGGTCACAAGTTGTCCGATTTTCATTTTTTTCTTTGTTTTAGTTATTTTGAAGTATATACTTTACCTGTGACTATAGTTTTAACGTAAAATTCCTTCGCGAAATAGCTTTTTCGGTGTTGGGTCCATATGGACCCAACTAACGGGCATGTGGCAAACCATGACCACTTGTGTGTTAATTAGGAGAAAAAAATCCAGGGGTTTGGGGTGAAGATTGAAATAACATGGCAGCTATTCCATTGTGACTCGTGTAACATGTCTTCAGAAAAAAAAATCAAGAATTTTTAATGCATCACCCTGCAGTAAGATTTGCTTACCACAGATCAACACCAAGGGTGAATACCTCATTGTTAAAAGATCATGAGATTGTTCGTACGAACATTGTGACCAGTGTTCGAATTAAGGAAAAAACCATGGTTGTCCGTCGGGACAACCAGGTTGTAATTTTTGGTTGTCCGTCAGAAATTTGGTTGTCCGTCAGGCGCGGCGCCAGACTCAAAAAGGTACCCCCAAATTTTTTAACGTAGCTTTTCAAAACTGACAGACAACTACGAGACTCTGCCTACTGCTAATTGATAACAGCAAATTGATAAAATGTCATATGTTTTACGGCGATCAGGAAATTGAAGAAAAATGCTCGGCATTAATTTAGGTTGTCCGGCGCTACACTCTTAAAAAGAAAGGATCAAATTTGATCCCATAAAGTATCAAATATGAGCTTACCCTTTTTGGGATCAATTTTGATCCAAATTCTCCTCAAATTTGATCCTTTTTGGATCAAAAAGGAGTGTATTTGATCCGAAAAGGATCAACTTTGAGGAGAATTTTGGATCAAATTGATCCCAAAAAGGGTAAGCTCATATTTGATACTTTATGGGATCAATTTGATCCTTTCCTTTTAAGAGTGTAGATTTGGTTGTCCCGGGCAACCAAAATTTCGAACGTTGATTGTGACCATAAAATTTGTTTTACTGTTATGAAGAACTTTAATTTCGGCTTTATACAAATTCTTGACCAGAAAAGCTGGTAAACTCGTGAGTTGATTAAAATAACATGTCATGTTATACTAACAAGGGGACCAAATACCGTTTTTATTATTAGGCTAATCGTGAGATCAATCGGATGATCCCACGATTATATTAGGCTTATTATAGCTTTACTTTCATCCACAATTCATGTTCTGCCATTGAGCTAGCAAACAGAACGGAACAACATGGTAGCACATCTCACAGTCTACAAGTAGCTAATTAATAGATAATGAGCTTCGATAGATTTATGATAAGGACTTAATTATGAATGTCTTATTTATTACTGTGGTGTGTTTTTTCTTTGTGCGCCACAGATATCATGAAATTTAAATATTTCTCATATTTTTCTATACTTAACGAACTTATTTATTGAAAACATACACATTAAAGAACCCAAGTTTTACCATACATCGCCTGACGCTTTCCACCCATTTGTAACTTCAGCCAACCATATTTCAAAATCGACGTCACCTCAAAGATGTACCTTTCCTTGTGCAAACATTATATTTATTCAAAAAGTTTGTTTGTTAACGTAGATGTCTATTACAAAAAAGTACATCATAAAGATTTAATTTTCAGTTACCTAGACAAATTTTTGTCTTCCAAATTTGAGATCTCTTTAACAATTATTGTGTTGCTCCAGCCGACATGATTTTCAATACTTACAATTACATGGATGTGTATCACAAGATGCAGATTCGGTAGAATTTCCCTCACACAATGGAGAATTGTTGCTAGACAAACTACATTCCCTCTTCCTAACTTGTTCAACGTTTCCGCATACAGTAAAACATGCTGTACTCCATTCGCCCCATGGTCCCCAAATAGCTGGAAGTGAAGAAATATATGATAGACAGAAGACTATCAAAAGGCACTTCCTCCAATCATGGGTCCAATATGTTGCAACTTTTGCCCTTGTGGCCTTTATTGTTTGGTCGATTGGATATCTATATATAAACTTCTCAAAATAAGTTTGGAAACATTTTTAGCCGTTTGTTTGAATCTTGTTCATCTATTTGAAATGACACCACATTTATAACAAGAGACAAGGTACAGATGGTCATCTTTTTTGAGGTGAGGCCCATTTGCGTTTCATCTCACTCACTTCATCCATACCGCACTCCTTCCTGGTCATCGTTAATTAGAGTTGATAAATACCTTTATTTGGCTAATATTTTTGATTGATTTTATAGACTAATACATTATCTTCAAAATCATACCAAGATTATGACATATCATACGATTATTGAAAAGTTGTGACGAAATTTGATGCACAATGTACATATCTCATCCACATTAACCACATTTATGCCTTTTTCATCTCTGGCTAAACTAGCTCATTGACTTTTAACTTGTTAAAAGCGTTAATTATCAACTTTATTCGGGTTAATTCCAACTTGTTTTTGATAAACAATAACTAGCCTTTAAAATCATATAAGATTGGTGATGCTTCAATGGATTTTCAAGGAGATATGACAGAACAATTATTCATGCACAATTTTCATGATGCCTCAACCTCACCCTCAACCTCACCCAACTCCACCCCTGGCTAGGTAGCTTTAACGGGTCATTAAGCTTAATTAATCACTTCATTTGGATTTTATTCTTAATTTCTTGAAATTCAAATAAATTATCTTTAAAATCATACCAAAATTATGACATTTCATTTGATTGTTGAAAAGATATGACAAAAATTGATGCATATATCACTCTCCATGTAACAAATCCACCTTTTATGGGTGCCCACATTAAAAAGGATGACCAGATGTTTAAATAAATAATAGTGCATTTTGTACGCTTTGTAAATTTGTTAATCCATCATTGATTCTGACCATTGGAGTCAATAAGTATAGATATTCCCCACATGCAATCCGTAGCAAGCCCTTTAGGTTAAACGGGCGAAAAAAAGTAAAGAAACATGGCTACTTTCCTTTTGTAGAAGACAATAGACGACTTTCATGTGTCCTATAATACATCTTGAAAGTACCGCAAATACGGGATTTTGTGACGTAATCTTGCTCAGTCTACCATATTAGAAGTTTGCGGTACTTTCAAGATGCATTATGGGACACACGAAAGTCGTCTATTGTCATACTTGACAGGTCTCTTATTATGTGCAGTAAGATTAATTCGATACTTTTTTGGTCAATGGCGATTTTGTAAACTAATGTAAGCTAAAATCCTGTTAATAAGATAATTTACATAGGCATTTGAACAGACGTACGGTATAATATCATCACATAGCCTCGACGTGAATCGTATTTGTGCCTGTATTTTCCGCACATGTGATGATTGGAACTTCAACGATTTCGAAGATGGACTCATTACAGTATCGAAAGCTCATCACTCCAATTTGGTGCAAGTGTCGTGATTTCTATTCAGTTTATGTAATTATTACACATATTCCAAAAGATAGACTGACAAATGGAGGATATTTCTTTACCTTCAACAATTATTGAGAACTTGCATTCTGCTACATTTTGAGCTGTGTCCAATGCCTGGCACGTGACTATAGTTTCACCTATCTCAAACCGACTCCCAGAGTCTTTGCTGCACGACAAGTCAGGATTATTGAGAGAGTTGTCCTTCGCGCTGACGTTATAGAATACCATGGCATTTGCTTGAAGTGGATCAGTGTTGGTGTTTATATTTTCCGGGCAGGTGATGATTGGAACTTCAATATCTGTGAAATAGAAATAACGGTAATAATGTTTTTTAATGAAATAAATTATTTTAGATAAAATATAAAAAACGGATCATGATATTGCCTAAGAAAATAACATTCTGGTGAGAGCAGTGGAAGTTTTAACCCTCAACTTTTTGTTATCAAGCTGCACTTAGGGATTTATATATTTGAAGTTGATGGAGGTAAACAAAAGCAAAGAAACATGGCTACATTCCTTTTGTAGAAGACAATAAATCCTATACTTTGATTGTCAGGTCTCTTCTCTACGGTAAAATTAATTCGATACTTTTTGGTCAATTAAAATTTTGTAAACTATTGTAAGCTAAAAGTCTTTGTCTGTTAATGAGATAATTTACGAATCATTTGGACAGACGTTTTGTTTAATATCATCACATAGCCTCGACGTGAAGTGTATTTTTGCCTGTATTTTCCGGACAGGTGATGATGATTAGAACTTTAACGATTTCGAAGATGGACTCACTACAGAGTCGAAAGCTCATCACTCTAATTTGGTGCAAGTTTCGTCATTTCTATTCCGTTTATGTAATAATTACAGATATTAAAAAAGAGACTGACAAAACTCTTAAACATATAAAATACCCTTTGATATGTAGTGTCACCAGTCTCTAATGGAGCATATTTTTTTACCTTCAACAATTATTGAGAACTTGCATTCTGCTACATTTTGAGCTGTGTCCAATGCCTGGCACGTGACTTTAGTTTCACCTATCTCAAACCGACTCCCAGAGTCTTTGCTGCACCACAAGTCAGGATTATTGAGAGAGTTGTCCTTCGCGCTGACGTTATAGAATACCATGGTATTTGCTTGAAGTGGATCAGTGTTGGTGCTTATATTTTCCGGGCAGGTGATGATTGGAACTTCAACATCTGTGAATTGGAAACAGTAATAATGTTTTCTTTTCCAATGACATAATTTATTTTTGATAAAGTAAAAAAAAAACTGACCATGAAATAAATGAAAAGAAAAAAAATATTATACTGAGTGCAGTAAATGTTTTAATCATAAACTGCGTGTTTTCAAGCTGCACCTAGTGACTTATTTATAAAAGTTGATGTTCTGTCCAAGTAGTCCTTTTGAACAAATGCTATATGGATAAAGTTTACAAACACGAATATACTTGTTGTACTTCTATTAGGTATATTGCCAATTTCATCTTATTCATTCTTATTTATTTGCTATCAAATATTGTGAACATAGTGTGTTTAATGCTGTTTTAAAGTCCTCTTGTCCCATTTGTAGCGTATTAAAACATATTTTGTCGGCCATTTTGGATCTCTTTACAGGCGTCATTTGGAATTTTAAGCTTGTTAACAGCTTAATTTGGGGACAAATATTTCTGTTCAACTCTGAAAGTCATTTTTATATCAAATACTTTTAACATATAGCGTGTTATGCGTTGACCCATTTTAGGCATAACAATGTATATTTTGGACCATCTTTGGAACTCATTACGGGCACCATATAAGATTTCAAACATGTTAAACAGCCTAATTTTGGGACATATATATTGGTTGTAACTCTCAAAACCACATTCTATCAATTATTTTGAACATATAGTGTGCTTGAATCAAAGTCGTTTTAACCCATTTCTGCGCACTAAAACACATGTTGGTGGCCACTTTTGATCTCGGTATTGGCGCCATTTTGAATTTTAATCATGTTAACATCATAATTAGGAGACAAGTGATCTTCTTGTACCCATAAATGTCATTTACTGTTGATTATTTTATGATAATTAGCATTTCTAATGATATTTTTGTCAATTTCAGCTAAAATATGCTATTTCTCAGCCTTTTTGACGGCCATTTTAAATTTGAAACATGCATATGATCTTATTTTAAGTCAAATGTGTTCTTACACCACGAGAAGCACTTTTCCTAGACACCTCAAAATGTCTCCTAGATTCTTTGGTACACGTTTGTGTTATTTTTCCAGAGTTATCCAGTGCATAAGCTAATCATTTTAATGAAAATTAAGGCCATAGGTCAAACAAGTTGCAAAAGTAATGATATTTACAAGATAATATAAGACAATCATATACAAAAACATCCCAAAACTAGAACATCTACTTGGTGGAACAACGATTAATTTGCATAAAATGAAATGGCCGCCAAAACAGGGGTAAAATTTCAAATTTGGTTAAATCACGTTAAAAACCATTCTAAAACCATTTTAATTTTTACTAGCCTATATCATTATACAATATCGTTACGCGTTGCACAAGCTTCTTATGGATCAGTGCTGGTATATTTTTCTTCCGGGCAGGTTTTTTGATGAATAGATGTGCCACGGAGGTCAGTGAAAAGGTACAATTTTTCATTTCGGATTTCAGAAATTATGCCTTATAGAAACAGCAAATACTATCCACTACAACCTCTAAATCCGACCTATTCTTTTAGGGGTCAAAGGTAAAGTAAGTCTCTATATGAAATTTGACAAAATTTAATATTGTAAGTGTCAAAATGTTAATCACGAACCAGCGATCAAAAATGTCAAAGACGACCATTTCGTGTGACCTTTACAAAAGGTGTCAAATGTCAGAATGAGTCAAATTATAAGCTTTACCGATTTTAAAATGTTACGCTGTAAAAATAGTAAAAAAAAATGATCAAAATTCTCCACTGCGACCTACTTGTGTGTTGAACTGTTGATCCTGAACTCACCAACCAAAATGTTGACGATGACTTTTACGTCTCACCTTTTCTAAAGGGTTGTTAACAAGCTTGTCAAGAAAAGGTTAACAAGATTTTTTTTTGTAATCTTTAACTAATGGTGTCAAAATATTGGTAATAAAATTTTGCCTCCATGCTGTCCATTAAGTAATTGAGAAATTCATTTCTAAGTCGTTTGACATAAAAAGGACTTTCAGAAAGGGTCCATACCACTTCGGTCATATCCCGGGGGGGGGGGTACTTAGTACAAAAGTGATTACGAGGATGTGCCGCAAACTTGGGTAGCAAAATCAGGCTGTCTGGTATTTCAATGGGTCATTTTTCTTTGCAAAATGTGGTATTTTGATGGGTCTGTTTTCCAAAAATTTGGCGCAAATTTTGGATTTTTTTCTAAATTTCAAACAAAAATCAGAGAATTTTCGCCAAATTAGCGTTAATTTTCGGGGAAAATTTCATTTTTTATATAAACTCGACTCGAAATTTTTGGAATTTGGTATATGGATGGGGCCCTCTTTCTTAAATATTAGTATGGGTGGTACTTCAAATTTCCCAGCGGCACACCCCTACCAAAACCAAAACTGAGTACCCCCCCCCCCAGGGGTCATATCTAGCTTCCTCTTGTTCTTGATCATAGTACTCACCTGTTTCGCAGTTAATTCCTTCAAATCCCCTTCTACACTGACAGATGTATCGCCCAACCCTATCGTGGCACACTGCTCCGTTGAGACATGGGTCGGAAAAACAGACGTGGGGGGGGGTATAGATATTGTGTTGACTTTTTACTGTAAAACCAATTGAAAATGAATGCATTTAAAGCTAAACCCCTGAGCAAATATCGCCGT
>JXSR01S074450.1:1296-12891 GCA_000969725.1 Ophiothrix spiculata | reverse complement strand
TTTTCGGTTATCATCGCTGATTCTTGGAAAAATAAACATTGTAAGGAAAAATTCTAACAGTGAGAGTAGAATATGTGTCCCTTGATAATACTTACTGTGCAAATACAATGTCAAATGAAATACTCTTTTCAGAAAAAAGTCGGGTGATTAAATGTGTTAATGGCATGACAAATTATTTCAGTTCAAAATCGGGTGTGTGGGGGTGTTTGTAATGGGTTTGTCTTTTTTATTGCAAATATCATCAACAATGTTACTATCTTTTGGGCATTACAAATGTGTTACCCCTCACGCAAAATACTATTATTGCAAAATGCATTTTAACTTGTTAAATATTCATAATATGTCCATGATTGAAACCTTTGCAAATCAATACCACAAGTTTGGTTTCATTTAGTTAGAGCATTTATTTATCATAATTATTTTTAGAACAGATTGATTCAGTGAGATCAAATTTGGGCCAGTAGGTAACTGCTACAAATTTAAAAAAATAAGGTGTTATTCGACGAGAAAATGTTTAAAATGAGGGCAAATGTTAACGCACATCACTTTCACATATATTTTAATATTACACTAAAGGCTTATCTTTGTCAAAGTCTCAAGTATGTTTACCTAAAGCATTTTCATGCTGCGCTAATGCGTGTTAGGTTGTTTCAGTTGCTCCTAAAGGACTATCGAATTACATCTTTTTTAGGAAAAATCAAAAATCCCTCAGTTTCACATTATATCAAGAAGAGCTTTTAATACAAAACATCAGTACAACCAAAATGTAAGAATAATTTCAGTTTGACGTACAGTAACGTCAGTATGCACGATCAATAGTATTTTTGATCAATTTTGGAGCATATAACGATTATTGCATCGCTAATACAGAAAGTAAATCCCATAGAACATATTTTTGAATCATTTTTTGTGACCGTCCATCCCAAACAACCGTAAATGCCACATCTTGTCATTTTCATTTTTTAATTATTTGCAAAGACCATGCTTTAAGGATTAAAACGACACCGTAATGAATTTCAAACGATTTCCAGAAGTCAAGTTATGGTCCGTCACAGGTTGTCAGGGAGTAAAACGTATAACTGCGATAAACGTAAGTAAGCCCTATATTTTATGTTGATTGTCTTAAAAATATGCAGATTTATTTCATATTTCATATCATTTTCTTTGCTTGTATTTGTAGTAAGTACAAGGATTATGAATCTGTCAAAAAGTCAAAAAATCAATTTCAGCAAATTACGACCTTGACATGTATTTTCACCTGTAGCGCAAAATGAAGTTTCCGGCATTTACGGCTCATTCGGGCTAGACAACAACATATATATAGGTGAGTATCCTCCCTTAGGGCTAAATGATACAAATATGGATATCTTACTAGTAATTGAACAATGAATACATTTTGTTTTCTTTTTTGTGATAGACATGTAAGATACTAGGAAACATTTTTGATCACATCTCAAATATGACATCTCAAATATCACATTATGTTTTGATAACTTCTTTTAACTTCCTGGACATTTTGTAATATGATGCTGTCACATAAAAAGGGCTCCCATGATCTATTTTGAAAGACATGTATATACGTGTTCATGAATTGGAACAACGAAAAAATGTTCGATTGAATTAGAAATTTGAAAAGTAACTTGTTTTGATAATATATTTAATTTTCGACCTAAATACTAGCTCTTAACGAGGTATGAATTGCTTCAATACCCTTATTATGTTGCCAATCTGTGTATTGGAATGCTTCTTTGATGTCTTCTTTAAATTATAGAGTTGCGAACATTATATTTTTCAAAAATTATCAATAAATATCATAAGCTATCAACAGGTATCATTTATGTTCTATACATCGCATATAAAAAAAAGCCTGACGAGTACTTTTATTCAAACGAAGTGACAATTTCATACGTTGTTCCCAAAATGTCTCAATATGAGTGGAGCATCAATTCCATTGCATTCAGTGAATAATAATGAACGCACACGCCCCCACACCAGCCCACCCACAAAAACCCTGCTTGATAAGTAAGTTGTAGGTAACTGTCATAAGAAAGTCTGTCATCAGATGTTTCAGGTACATTTTGCATCATCTAAACTTTTTGAATGACCTTCGTACATATGTTGATTGAAACATTCACATTTATGTCGGGCTTTAATCATAGATCCTCATTATTTCATTATAGTGCACATTTATTGTGTAATTGTATGTTAAAGTCAAATTATTCATTGTTTCCCGGGTATGCTTTTTTGACAGTTACATGCATATTTGTATTGACGTCAATTGTGTATATTCAGTAGATTTTTATTCAAAGAAACCTATAACTATATACCTCTTAGAAACACAAAATTTTGATAAGTAGCTAAGACGAACACCTTTCTTAAAAGGACAAGTGTGAGCCATAAATAAGGCATTGACACGATTCAAATGTCTCGTCTCATTTATTCATATCGACTTGTAAGCATGCATGGGTTATTTAAGAAATATCAAAAAATTACGGCAAAAACATTTTTGACACTTTTGCCTTTAATTCATAGTAGAATTAAGTGCTGTAACCCCTATGCTTGCCTCGAGAACAAATAATGTTTACAACTACAATATGAAGTGTATAATTCGAAAAAAAAGTGAACTTGATATTGCTCCCCATTCAACAAAAGAACTTTTTTGCTACATTTTTTTTACAAATATAGCATTGTTGGTCTTACATCTATCGAAAGATACATTTCAACTAAATATCGAAATGTTTTACTTCATGTAATGTTACATTCTAATTTCGAACTTCTTCATTACATGGTTACATTAATAGCAAAATAGCCTAAATGCGACATTTGTTTAATACATCCACACGTAAGGTAAGAAAATTGAGTATTTTTGCAGTACAAATTCAAGGCTAACACCTTCAATTATCAAGAATGCTTATGATTAAAAAAAATAACTGTCCTGAACTAGTGTCAACAAAATGAATCAAATAAACAAAATCAATTTTATCCCATAAACAGGCAATCTTATCCATTGGCAGGTGAAACAATGTTTCGGGGGATTTTTTACAGAAACAAAATGGTGAAACAGCTTTGACTATTTTGTGGAAGAATTTATTTGTACAAATGACTTTATGAATAAGTTTACAAAGAGGGTTTCAATGGTACAATTAAAATTAGCATTTTTAATGTCATTCCAATCTACCTCATTTACGAGAATATTTAAATCATCAGAACATTAACAATCTTTATTGTCATGATCATGTAATCACTTCTGTAAAATGTGTATAGAATCATTTGAGAAATATTGTTACACTACAGATACACCAATTACAAAACACAAACCAAACACAAAAGTCACATACATTTCATCTTTATTTCCTGCTCAGCACACTCTATATTTTATAGTTTACATACTACGCTATGATTGGGGCCTTGTTTTGAGCTTAGTGTCACCTCTGTTACTCTGTGGTACAGGTTTTATAAAACAAGCACTCAAGATCGTTCATGCAGTTAGCCTCTGATTCTTTTATTGATCATCAATTACGACAAGTGATAAAAACGTTTTCATGTTGAATAAAAGCCTAGTGACCTTGTTGTCAGTTTGGCATAGGGGTAATTGTAATTGTATATGAAATGAAACATTCAGAGTATTTTTTGGAAATACTACATATGGCAGCTACTCCTTTGTGAGTTTCTAAGTGAGGATTTTAGAGGTAATAATAAATAGCTGCCATATGTGAACCGGGTCTGAATTGCAAAGCGTGAAAAACCTGTCGCAGCTTCGGCGTATTTTTCTCAAAAACAGTTGTGTTTTACCCCATAAAGGTTAATAAGCTACATTATGATATACAATGTCGAATTCGTGACGAGATATTGATGTAGAAAGTCAAAGTTTTACGCAAGTCAGCTTTTCACTCACCCATGTAACATCTCATGTTGATCGAATGCGTTCACAAATTACTTCACATTAAAGCTTGAAGTCTATGCTATCGGATGAAACAAGTTTTTTGATCTGTTGATTTTTCTACTTTTTCTAAAATACGCCAAACCTCAACCAATCGTGTAGCTTTTGGTTTTACATAGCGTTAAGCGAAAAAAAAAACGGATGTAGATTGGCTTGTATTTTAATAGCCAATCAGCGAGGCGTATTGAGCCGACCCACACTGTTGCGGTGGCGGGCTGTATAAATCGTTTAATATAATTAAGATTAAATTAATGTGAAGTAGATAACACACCCATGAATCATGCTTAGAAGACTCCAGGGAAGGAAAACTAGTGTTCTAATATAAAATTATGATGTGCAAATCCAACCAAACTGACTATATCTTTAATATCTTTTTTTATCTATTGGACCAATAGGTATACTTCTCGATTGCATTTTTATTGAAAAAAAATAAGTAGTTTCATCATCGGAAGTACAAGTAAAAAACATGCTTTGAATTTTAACGTTCTCGGGGACATTAACATTAACTTGAGGGTTAATTTTAAAAATAAACTATTCAATTCTCAAAAACAACAAATTTCTAGTGACGTGATCATGTTTTTAAATGTATTTTACATACCTAAAGAATTATACTTTCTTCAAAAATAAACAAGAACATTAGGAAAACAGTTAGTAGACCAGTAAATATAGAATGTGTTATGACATTTTTAATTTGTATTTTAAGAAGAAAAAAATCTTTGCTTGCTATTTGATTCAAAAAAGTTGTTATGGGTTTACATAACCGTGAAGAATCATGGCAAATACCTGATATACTAAAATGCACTTATCCACTGAATATTCATGATATTGCCAGGACGAGTTCAGAAATTGGGTTGATTTGATAACATGTCACTTGAGACTGATTCAATATTTCATTATTTACAAAACCCAATTACTTTTCCTATCCAAGATCACGTAACAACGTAGTTTTGTTTTAAAAGATATAGAGAATTATCTTGACTGCAAAGCAAGCACAATACACACAGGTTGCATATCTGTTTGTTCATTAAAGAGTGAAATAAGAGTGAAATAGCAGTGAAACTGAATTTGAATTAATGACTGTCTTGGCATACTTTCAAGGACTACAAAACATGTAGTCCTTAGATGAAACATTATTTCCTTAGTTATTGATACTACTTTCAACCATATAATTTGATTATTGGAACGGACATAGATGTTTCGTGTTCTTCGCACAACGAATGTTTCGAATAATTGCTTTTAGACGTTTGGAAAGATTGAATTTGGAACATAAGACCCAAGCTACACACAAAACTTTTGATGAGTCACTTGACCCATTCAGATGCGTTTTCCATGAGTCATATGCAATATGACCCAAAACTAAACCAAACGAGTCATTGAAGACCTAAATAAAGTCTGAACAATGAGTCAAATTAATTATGAGCCGACATGACAAGATGTTAATTGACTCACAAGAAGCCAAAGATGAGTCAAGGTCAACTTTTGACACATTTGATCATTCAAGCTGAGTCTTCTTCCAATGCTTTATTGACTCACTTGTTGGAGAATTTTGAGTCAATAACGACTTTTGACTCATTTACATAAATTACTGAGTCAAATACGAAGTTTGAAAACAAGGCTGTGGGTCGGCCATTTTCTTGAACATGCATGGTCGGTGACGAAAGCGTTTGTTAGTGGTTGATGACACAAAATTGTCAATTCTGTGAGCACTTTTTTGGCATTTAACACTGTCAGAAGTAATATGTGGAACTTCTCAAGCTACAAGTATAAATTACTGCATTAAGCAGCGATTTATATGGAGTTAGCTTACAATATTGGACCATTTAGTCCATTGTTGTTTTACTGCTGTAAGCTTAGCCTATGCTTAACCTCTTGGACTCGGAATTTGACTCGGAATTAGTGTCTACTATATTGATCATGGGCAATATTGTGTCTACAGTCACCAACAACTTTTGGATATCATCCTCCACTCACTTATCGAACACATTTTTCACTAAACCTGACAAAAGGCAAATTCATTTTTGACTCATCAAATCTGAAAATGAGTCGACTGACTCATCCGCATGAGTCTCCAGATTGTCCGTCAGATGAAACATTTCGTGAATTTAATGAGTCATGTAAGTGAGTCATTTCTCCCATGACTCATTTATTTGGGTCATTTGACTCATTTTTATGACTCGTTTAGTTCACGAAACGTTTCATCTGACGGACAAACTGGAGACTCATTTTAGTGTATCACAGTGACTCATCAAAAAAAATGTGTGTAGTCGCTTCAGTTTTAATGGTTAATATTCGAGTCTTAGTTAGCTCTTCAATTTCAAGCGACGGCATGCTCGAAAAATAAGAATTTAGAATGTTTGTTTCTAAGAGAATTAATATAGTGAAATTCTCTATGGCATTAGGACACAAAAACCTCCTCAAATAAATGTCTTGTTAAGACGTAATCTGCTTCTTATCTTTGCCACATCTTACTACATTCTTCTTCATTGTCACTTTTCGATATTTACCCAGTACGTGTCATGCAATCTTCATCGTTGATTCTCGGTAAAATAAGCATTGTAAAGTAGGAATTCTAACAGTACCGATATGTATCCTATGATGATGCTTACTTGATAAATAAAATAACATTTATTGAACTAATCCTGGGTTTTAAGCAAAGTGCCAGGTATAATTCTAAGTTGGCACCAGGGGCACTCACGTGTGAGTAGCGGTGGTGAGGGCAACAACTTTTGAAGAAGATTCTTTAGGTGACAGAATATGAAACTTGTTTTGAGATATTTTATACATTTAAAACTTGAAAATATTCTAAATAAACACAAACGGAGGTGATCATTACTAATTAATGCAGAGCCAATTGTAGTCTATTCTTCTCAAGCTTTCACTCGTATTTTGGTTCTGTATTGAACATCCAATACAAATATTTACCTTAGTTTCACTCACATTACTTCGTAAAAGTAAGAGTAATTCACTCCTGGCGAATTCTATCGTGACAGTCGTGACCTTTGCATGAACGTTTTTTTCTAAGAATAGCTGGTAAATTTTATCTACAGGCAATACTACTGAAACATCCCTATATGTTATATTAAACATTCCATATTGGATGCAAAAAGTGAAAAAAAATAGTCTAACTCAATCACTGTCTTTAAAACGGAGACACAAAGTGTGTGTGACAGGCGTGACCTAAACTGACACTGCCTTTTCCAAAATGTGGTTCAATGCTGAATTCTATCTTTTTCCCGTGGGAGATTTGATTCCTGTTTATGTTGCAGTATATCTCCTTGGTGGAAGCAATCAGGAAGCATTTCACTTTTGGAGCTGTAGCTCGTAACTTGGAGAAGAATACAGGCTCAATTATTTCGTGACAGGCGTGACTTGACAGGCGTGACATTTGTGCACACTAAATAAAAACTTGATTTTAGCAATGAATCTGATGTTAAATAACTTAATTATTTATGACTATGATTTATCATTCAACAGATAACAACCGACAATGTCCTTAAGTAGTAAAATTAACATAAATTTCTCGGATGTACTCCTTTTCAAAAAAAATGTTCTCGTATATTACTCCTTGCCGATTTTACAAGAAAATTCCAATTCAAAGCAAATGAGCATAATTGCTTTCATCGTATATAAACTGTATATACATATTTTTAAAAAATTCTGACTTTTTAATGATTTATTTTCAACAAAATAAGAATCAGCAATGTCAAGATGAAGCTAAAAATAAAGACAATTTATAGGATTTTTCTCTTTGTATTCACCTTTTTTCTCAGAACTTAAACAAAATCCGGTTCCTGTATATTACTCCTTGCCAGCAAATTCCAATTCAAAGTAAATTTGAGCATAATTGCCTTTACTTGATAAATTTACTTGCATAATTGCTAACAATACCCGTGACATTAGGGAATATTTTGCTTTTCAAATTGAATACTTTTCTTCTGAATTATACACTTTAATTATATCAGAAATACTGATGAGAAGGCTAATAATGTTATTATTGCTGTTATTCTTCATTTTAATTTTAGTTTAATTACTTCTTCCCAGAGCTAGAAATAGTGAAAAATAAAACGTGACAGGCGTGACCAAATATAAAGGGTAGAATCGTGACAGGCGTGACCAATTTTGAGATGTAATATTGGAGAAATAAGCAATCACTGAATATTTGTATATTGCTTTGCAGATTAAGACTCCATGATAGAAGATAGATATTGATGTTTCACCAAAACATGACCTTTAAATAAAACACAGCAAAAACTTGTCATGTTTTTTGTGACAGGCGGGACATCTGAAAACGATAAATTCCAACAACACACTACTCGGCTATTGATTAACATTTATTAATAAAACACTGATGCTTCTTATACACTAACTAGGAAAAATCTCAGATGTTTTTCTCTGTTTCAGTACCAAATCACTTTTTGGTGCAAATTTGAGGGTACAATGTTACCAAGGCAACATCCAACTTATACCAGTCATAAAATAAGTTCTATTTGCTTTATGGAAAAAAACAATAGTAGTTCCTGAGACCTTGATTTGTTTACTTTCAACTCAGGTATTACTTTTATGTCAGAATTGAACTTAAAAAATTCATGTATGTGATATAAGATCACGGAATTAGCCTCCTGCAAATAAGTCAAATATCTATTATGCTCTCATTATAGCGACCCCAAGATTCGACGTCTAGTTGGCTTCAAATGCATTACGACCAAATGTGATCGTCCATCCCTAACCAGCCGTAAATGCAGCTTCTTGTCATTTTCGCTTTTTTAAAGAACATGTTATAAGGATAAAAGCGAACTTTACTCGATTTCCAGAAGTCAAGTTCGGTCCGTCAAAGATTGTCAGGGAGTAAAATGTATAACTGAGATAAACGCGTTCAAAGATTAGTCAGCCCTATATTTTCTGTTGATTTTCCTCAAATATACTGATATATTTCGTTTTCTTGAAATGAAACTTTGCTGGTGTTTTGAAGTAAGCACAATGTTTGTGAATCTGTAAAAAAATAACTTTTGGGAAAAAAAACGACTTTGACATGTATTTTCACCAGTCCTGTATCGTAAAATGGAGTTTGCTGCATTTAAGGTTTTTTTTAAGACGGACAGTCAGACCCCATTGATGTTAAGTATTAGCGAGAGCATTTGGTTTTTGACAGTGGGAGTATTTGTCATTGGAGAGCGTTGTTTCGACAAATGGGGGTCAAAAAGTGAGTAAGCGTTTTGAAATTGGGAGTCATTAGCCAAGAGCAAGTGTTTATTGTGTGAGAAGAGCAATAGATTATTTAATTGAATATCTGTTTGTAATTACAATATTACAATATGCATCTTTCAAGCCAAATTTGTCTCTTGAACTGCAATTGATTTTTCTTTCAATGGAAAATTTAAAAAGGTAAAGTATGATGACACGTATATTATCCTTGGAATTTAGTAAGGGAATTAATACATTAAATGATTATTGACACCTTTACTTTTTCAAATCGTTCATGTACCATCCTCATAAGACGCCATCATGGTGATCAGTTTAAGACCAATCATAAAAGATAGATCATGATCTACGAGAACGTTTTCGTGTAAGGTTTTGAAAACTAAAAGTATCTATTGTTTTGTTTCGGAGTATCACGGGTCCATTAACATGCTCTTATACCTCCATTATGCGGCGAGATATCTACTCTTATACCTCCATTATGCGGAAGGATATCTATGCCAACAAATCATAGAGGGTTTACACGCAGGAATTCAACTCGTATCCAAAGTTTGTTTATTTTCAGTATTTTCATTCTCCGCTAATGCATGTTACGCTTTTGCATATTCTCCAGAGGGCCATCGAAATTCATTTTTGTTAGGGATATCAAGAAAACCCGCTGCTTCACGATATATCATGATCATTATGAAGCGTTCTTAGAGGCTGGGATGGATTCAACTCTCTCTAACGCTATTCATAAACCGGATAAAGTATACATCTTATACTTTTATGCTGAACATGGTAGTGATGTCAGTGTTTCACAGAAAAAAATATTAATTTTGAAAAAGTGCAAAGCATTTTATTTATCAAAAAACATTTCTGGAACGCCAAACTAAAATTAGCATTCCTAAAATTTTGAGGGTTTTCTAAATTATTTTTTAATAATTTACAGGCAAATGTCAAGGAAGAGTTTTCGCAAATATTTTTTTTTCCTGTTTGTAAATACATCAAAAACAACATACTAAATGTTATCATTTTTGACCTATATTTGGCATATCCCTTAGAACAAGGTATACAGCACCCAAGAAGGAGCATTTATACAGAGGACCAAGGGCTCGTGACGTATACACAACGGAGCAATTAGGGCAACAAGGAGACATGATCATCCGGGGCTCGAACCCAGAATGTCTGTATTGTGAGCCCCGTGCTTTAACCGCTCGGCTACGATCCTCATAATATGTTGATATAAATACTCATACATTTATTAAATCAATCCAATTCAATTCAATCTTTATTTCCGTAAAAATTACAATAAAAGCACTTAGCAACAAACAAACACAATTTCTGGAGGAGTACACCGGAAAGCCAAAGGTGGCCTGTAAAGTAGTGTACCCCTTGGAAACACAAATCAAGTTACACTAATAAGCACGAAAATGGTTGCACAAGACAAGACATGGCAAGGACAGGCTGAAAAATCGGGGGAACTTGATAGGTGTGTTCATCAAAAACAGATTAATTATTTAAAGAAACAAAATCTATTGTTATATACATTTATAATATAAATCGGTGATCTTATAAGTTTTTAATAATAATGGTTTTTAATTTTAAACTCTAATCGTGACCCGCAGGTCAAATTGCTAGAATTGTAATATTATTAAACACACTTAAATAAACACAAAGCATTGTGTAGGTCGCAGCTTAATCAGCCCCAATATTGCAACATTGAAACAACTATACAAACATTAATCCCCCGAAGGCAATAAGCTAGGATTACGTGTCTTGCCTAAGAACACAACATGTTGTCACAAGTAGAGCTCGAACTCACAACTTATGGGATGATGAGACGGGTGCTGTATCAACTCGGCCACACGTGCTTCTACAAGTTATGGAAGCAAAATGAATGCATTCCTTACGTTTCATTTCTATAGAATCCTGAGTGTCCTATAAGTCTTATAAACTACTTTAAAAGACATGTAACATTTTGTCTATGAATCGGAACAACAAAAGAGTTTAGATTGAACTCTGATCGATATTTGTTTCGGTGATTTAACATTTAATCCAGTTATACTTTAAAACTTTTAGGCCTTAACCCTTGTTATACGGAGCGATTTTCACAAACATATTATACGGAGGGAGGTGTTGCAACCCCCTAAAAATTTTATAGCGAGTCCCCCCTGACCCCCGTATGTGGTATCACTAGATAGGTATCAGTCCCCTCTTTCCATTGATACCAAAATCAAGGTCAACCGTAAATGTATGACGTCATTGTGACGTCATAATTACCAAAATGTGAAAAATCGGCATTTGTACGGAAAATATAGGAAAAAATAAAAATGTTATAAAAAATCATATGAATATCCGATTTTCATGCGTTGTTTGGCTAAATATTGTAGAATATTATAAGTTTTACCTAACTACCAAGTTTGAAATGGATATCTGCTATACAAATTACTAAAAAGTACATTTTTAGAATCACTGAG
>JXSR01S074449.1:89754-109792 GCA_000969725.1 Ophiothrix spiculata | reverse complement strand
AACTTTACATATAATACCTAAAAGGACTTCCTACGAGGGATTTTCTAGGGCGGTTATCAAATATATCAGATTATCAGATCAGCCGGATAAGGTTTGTGGAAATAGGGTTTAGAGGATTTGTACAAATTTGTAGCTATCTACAATGATCAGTGTTTCCTCCACTCACAAAATGGTAATTGGACCAATTCACAAACTACCGACAGAACCTGGTACATTAATTTGCAAGAGTTCCAAAAGTTTTAATGACATGGTTTGGGTTGGTACTTAGACGAATGAAAAAAGGGGGTCTTTTGAGCCGTACATATATGTGTTGTCTCCAGAATGGGACTGCCCCCGGGAGTTACCTCATACCAGAGGGCCAGATACAGTTAAAACAACTTTGACAATGGTTCAGTTTTGGAATATGGTGGTTTATCAAACTTTTGGAGTGAGGATATACCGGTATTTCAATTTAAAGAGTTTTTCAGATGGCAAATAGTTGAATTGGGCAAGTGAATATATCCTAAATCTAATTTGATACCTAACTTTAAATATAACCCTAGCCTATTCAGTACTTTTATGAACAATTGAAATAAATGATAAAACAAGTACATTTTGATCATCGCGAGATGGCCAAGCTGTCAAGATTCTTCTTTTACCTCAGCCATCATGTACACATCGTTTTGTCTTTCTTTTTAAAAAGGTTTTTTTTTTTCAAATGTCTCTGTGACCATTTCAAAAATTGTATGTGCTGGTGTGAAAATGTAGATTATATACTTTAAATTTGACACAAACATTCACAATTGTAGAATGGATGTACTTTGATTCTAATCATGACAAATCAAAATGTTTGGGATGAATCCAAAATGTAAAGGTTAATTAATTTCCTTGATTATCTACACTTTAGTAATCACTTTACGGAGAAAATTGCAAAGGGAAATTCCCTGCTTGATATCCCATCCAAAAATAATACATTACACAGTTCATGGTTGGCTAATTCAAAGCCAGGTGATACCGATTTAAAAGGGTTTAAAAGATGTAAATTATGAAAAGTGTGTGAAAATGTAACCCAAAGTGCAATTTGTTTTATTTATATATTTATTTATCTATTCTTTTAAAAGAAACAAATGTAAAACACTACTGGTAATTGCCCTCTTTCAAATTTCAAATACGACCTGTAAAGCAAACAAATGAATAAATGAATAAAAAATTAACAAATTTGTCATTTTATTAACATGATTAACTGAGACCAGTCATTGTGTATTCAAAAAATAGGCATGGTATAGTTTCTAATCAGGGGATTTTAGCCTTAGAAAAGAATAGTGCTTCAAAAGTGTACAGGAATCTCAGTTTCTTAAAATATTGAATAACTCTAACACTGCTGAATCCTACAAAATATGGGTTTGGGGTTGATTTTTTGTTCGCGCCCCATTCGGTAGCGATTTTTTTTCCCCTGCAAATTACTGTTTTTCTGCCTATTCCATGTTCAGTGGGGAATTTTTTTTCTTCTGCCTGAACTGAACTGATCAAGCCGACTGTGCTAGAGAATTTTGCTCAGTGTGGCCAGTGGAAAATAGATGGCTCTTGGTCAGAGCTAACAAAATCCTACAGTAGAAAATGAAGAAAATGTCTAAAGCATGCGCCACAAACGGGAGATAAATATGCAACCCCATAATCCCCATTTGTGGTTTGGTATTGCTGAACGTTACATTAAGATGCGAATGATCCCGGGTTCGAGTCCCGTGTTTGAATGCGTGAAAATAAAGATTTATAATATATGTGACCTGTCCTATCGAAAGGTACCTTAAGGTCGACATAGCAAATTACAAGATAAGGGCCATTGAAGCTGAGCATAGTCAAAAATCACCTCCAAGGTTGAATTTATAATTTCATCAGAAAGGTTACCTTTGAAGCGCATTCTATCATATTAATCAGGTTCCAGCATCCAAAACATAAGACAAATGTTTTAAAAACCAAGATAAAAATGCTTTCTTCATCCAAGTTTTATCAGTACAGAAACTTTAAACTCAATTTTCTCAGAACTATAGTTTTCTGAATCAGTCCGATGCCTTTTACCAATTTGGATATAACTAGCTATAACTACTGCAATCGAACATCCAATAACCAAAATCAACATTTCATTTTAAAGCTTAAAATATAATCTTTCAGATGAGACAAAAAAAATCAATTTTCAATTTGGGACCCTGAAGGTACCTTTCGATATGACGGGTCATATTATAGTAAGATTTGAGGAGATAAGCTGAAATGATTTCATTCACAAATTTGTTTCTCAACACCTAAAGTTTGTTGTCAAAAGTCTGTGAACCAACTTTTACAACCTTTTACAACTTCATAGTTGAGTGCTATTTGGTACATGCATGGGAACTTCTATAAGGAGCTTGAAATCTAAAACAGCCCAATATGTGTTAGGCATTTATCATATGAGAAAACAGAGAATTTTCTCAGTTCAATCTTTCTGTAGTTAATCAAGAAATAGATGAACCTTAGGCTATTGATCTGTAGAGAAATTTAAGAAATATACACCCCAGAAATAATAACCTTTTGTTGCAATTTTCACATGTTGCCCATCCCTGTTGGTGTCTTATGTCAAGCTCTAGTTGAGATCTACAATTGGTAGATTTTCTCACGATTACAAAGGAAGCATTCAATTTTAATGTTGGGAATCGATTCTGACAACTTCCTAGGACAAGTGGGTTTGAATCAACTACAATCATTGAAAAAGTTGTTAGACTGTAGATGTTCTTTAGCTACATTCATATTTATACATTCAGTGGCGCAAGAGAGGGGGCAAAGGAAATATCTAGGAAAAATGGGTTGATTTTGACTAAAATTTGACCTAATACCTTGAAATTTGGAAGAAGCATGCAAACACTTTTGCATTTAAATGATCAAAACCGAGAAGAAATTGAGTGTGAAATTTGTGTCAGTGACTGAAAGTGAGGGTAATTTTGGGAGGCAAGGCTTGCCCCCCCCCCTTTTTTTTTGTGCTGCCCTGCTTATGTGAAGTTCCTATACCTCCTTCATCCTTTTTTTTTTTTGGAAAAAAATGATGCCACTTACGTATTCAGATCAACATTGCTACTCAGTGGAAAGGTTGGAGAGTTGTAAAATAATCAAGAAAATGCTTTTAACTAAATGTGTCAAAAACTTTTCTCTTTGATTGTATATCACTTTATGTTTTCACATTAACGTGTCTTGTGACTCTAGTGTGATAATTGTATTAAATTTAGGAGAGAACGAGGATATGTGCATCATTTTCTCTCAATTAATCTCATTTAACCAAAAGAATAAAAAGGGCAATCGGTGCTCGCCGCCATTTTTATTTGACTGCCGTGTAAACCCTTTGAGAGGGCGTCCACCTTGGATTGCCGCTAATGGAGGGCGAGTTATTATACCTCTCGACACTTTTCGTCTGTGCATATTATAATTCGAGCCTGTTAGAAATGAATTAGCTGGAACATTGGCGTACTTAGCTCAAAGCAAGTGGCAGTAGACACTGCTGGAAACGCAAACATGATTTGCGTTTGGAAAAAGTACACACGCTGTCTATGGGTTAAGATTTACGTACTCTTCCTAGCTATCAGGCCATGTTTTTGAACCAATCTAGTGGTACAATAATTATGCTACTTGAGCGACAACTACATGGCGGCAATCATTCTCCTTTACAATTTCTCTGCAATTAATTCTTAAGTGACCAAGGGGGGTCCTAGGGGGCCTACTACAGGTTTTCGCGATACGCGCGAAAACGCAAAAAAAAAAAATTACATCACCGCTTCATGTAATTGTCAAACTTATCGCAGCTTACAGCGGGTCCCTCAGTGGCTAAAAAATTCAAATCGATCCAATCGTTTTTGTGCTAATTAGCATAAAGTGATTTTTCGAGGGCGCTGTTCAAATTTGTTTTGCCCATAAAATCGAAACCGAATAACTTATTTCTAATTTTATTTTGGCAATGTAATATTGTTCTTACAATATGCAAATCTGAGCAAAATGTCATGCGAAAATTCCTTTGGGAACACTGTTTTTGACACACAAAAAATTGTTTTTCAGCTGCCATTTTGAAACGGTTCATCCGATTTTCAATTTTTTTTCTGTATTTTGGTCCTTATTACATGCTTTATCATTGACCAGACTTTCAACGTAAAATTAGTACCGGTAGGGTGTTTTTTTTAAGGGGGGGGGGGCCCCTGGAAACCCCCCCCGGCACCCCCCCCCCCCCCTCCCTGGGCACCAACGAGTGGGAAATACCTTGGTCACTTAAGTGTTAAAACACCTTAGCCCAATTCAAGCTGGATCAGGTCAATTTAGAATTTCTTCTGAATGTTTTCTCTTCTTAATGTAAATTGAATGCTCTCCAGTTTACCATTTCAAAAGTTATCAAATTTTTGCTTGTTGCTATCTGGAAACAATTCCAGCAGTTCAACCTCTGATTGGATGTAGAAATATCTCTTGTCACCTTGTATCTATTGCAACTTGATATACGTTCTTTTTTTGGATCTTTTTCTCATCGATTTGTGAGATATTGATATTTTCTTCTTTTTTTTTTTGGGGGGGGGGATTTGTTATAACCCAGATAGCAAAGTTTGGTTGGCCCAACATTGGCAAATGACATTGGGCCCATGTCATTTTGTCCATCGGGCCCCTATCGGTGCGATGTCATTATTGGCACGATGTATGACCAACATCGACATTGCGTCGGCATTCTGTAGGTTGAATATTGGGCCAATGTTGGGTCAACCAAACTTTGCTATCTGGGAACACATCGGCTTTTCATCGGCCCAACATTCAGCCAAATGTCAGAATGCCAATGTAGGAATGACGATGGCCCGATGGACAAAAGGACATGGGCCCTACGTCATTTTGCGTACATTGGCCCAACGTAACTGCCTACATTGGTGTAACGTTGGGCCAACTAAGCTTTGCTATCTGGGAAATGGTCTTTCTTAAAAAGTAAAAAAAAAAGTAGGAAAAAATTTTAATGTGGTTATTATTTTAGAATAATTTAGAAAGGAAAACAAAACAACTACACACAATTATGTAAAAATCTAACCTAATTTAAATCCCAACCCTTACCCTAAACCCTATCAAATTGTGGATGTGGACTTAAAGCAACCCCCTGTCACCCATGACTTTCGTTTTTTTTTTTTGCTTACTGGGATCAAAGTACTTTGGTAATACCCTCCCAATGATTTTGCTTAATTATGCTTACTTTGTCTCTCATGGTCATTTGTTGATATAATTTGGGATCCCGAATTTAATTCCACATGTATTAGTATAGGAAAGCATGCATGTGTTTATTAAATCCATTTTTCAATGGCAAAACATTTTTTGACAAAATACACTTGAAAACGCTTTCAGCTACACACATTCCTTCATTTTATGCTGTTTTTACTATGAACCATTTTTGATCAAAATCTTATAGTATTGCTTTAAAGTAGAGTAGGTTAAAAAACTATGGACATAAGTGTTCAAATGGTTTATTCAACTCGATAAAAGATTATTACTGGTATGTTTTTTGATGCATTTCAATTCATTGAGAGTCAAATTAAAATGACCAAAATCTGTGAGTAGAGGTCAAGTCATACAGTTGTAATCAGGCAAATCCAAATTAATTGTAATTGATTCATGCACATCATTTGATTCAGAGAACACTAAACTATCTGCTTGATTGAATATTAAAACAATGACCGAAATCAAGGGGAAGATCTCACATCCCATCATGCACTTCCCACTTCCCATCATGCACTTTGAGTGTGGCTTATATCTTGTCAGTTCGGGAAAGGTCGTAATCCCGGGCCGTAATCCCTTTTGCGGTGTATGAATTAATTCACGGTGTATGAATTCCTTTACTGTACCATCAAGGAATTCATTCACTATTAACGTTGAATCAAGTTTTGGAGCAACCTGTGAAAATCGGAGAACATTTTAATTTTAATTTTCATATTGAATGGGTCCTATTCTACAAATTGAGCTATGAAATTTTGAATTCCATCTGCCAAATATTTTGCAATTTTTCAACCAAAAAAAACCCAGAAAAATGTTGGCAGATAGAATTTAGAATTTCAATATTAAAATTTTAGAATATGTCCCCATTCAATATGAAAATACCCAGCTTTTGGGGCAACTTTGGTCAGTCCTAAATATGGTGTAGGGCTACAATATAAAATGCAGTGCACTTGGCACTAAGGTTAATATTCTTGACATTTGGCCTATTGCTACAGCAAATAGGCAAACATTCCCATTCACAAAGATTTTGCAAATAAATTTTTAAAAATCCCATTTTTGGACAAAAATCAAGATTCTTCACCAATTTCAAGGACATTTGACCAAAGATATATCATTGTTTTCTTCAGTCTTATAAATTATATTCATTTTTTAAGAAAATGACACCAAACATGGCCATAGAAAATTGTTGTTTCACCCCTGTTTCACTGGGCTTTGTTTTTGTGTAATTGATTCAACTAATGAATAGATTACCATCTAGCATAAAGAACTGGTTGAGCAAGTTAATTAGCAGCCTTTGTTTGAGAGGCATTGTTTTTCTGAACTCAATTCAAATGTGCTGCATCCAGGGTACTCTGTTTGTGACTAATATGTATGACTTGCTCAGTTTTCTAAAGAATTAATCATGAGGTTAAATAAAATAAACATTTGGAACAAATAGTAAATATCAAATAAGAAGAGGAAATTTCATGTTATAAAAGAAACCCTGTTTTATGGATCTGATAGGAAGAGATTTTCCATTTTACAATCTTTTAATACCCACCACCCCTCTCCCAAACAAACAAACTAAAACAAAACAGGACAGTTTCAGTATTTTACACAATCATGCTTTGTAGTATTTTATCAAATGATAACATTGTGAAGGCATTTTTTTGGTTTGGTGGAACTTTTGTGGACCTTCCTGGAATTTTTGTGACACTTTTTTTGGTGGAGGAGGGGGAGGGAGAGGCTTGATAATAACCCCTAACCAAAATTAGGGGAGAATAAATCTGAAAAAGTTTACTGGCTGTTTGATGGACAGTTATCGTTTTACCGACTATGGGGCAATTAAATTTGACATGTATACATCATTATTGTGTTATAAGATAGGTAATTAGACAGGGCGCTGCGTCGCTGTGCCCTCGACTTATGATGCGCACCATCATCAATATCACCAGAGTCTAGACAGATTCTGTAACGATATAATGGTGTTAATTGACATTACCTGAGACCAGATCTAAAACAAAGCGCAGGAGGTGGTCTTCTGTATTCCTTACTTTGTTGAAAGGATCACTTGAAGGGAGATTTGGGATATTTAATATGTCATCTCTGATTAGCTGAGATTAAATTCTGTTGTCTTTTGATAGCCTTCATATTGGTGGAGACATCTCTCGTTGTCAAGGAAGCTCCTCGGGGTTGCTTGGAGACAGGCTCACTTTACCAATTGGAGCCAGTCAACATCGCAAAGTTGTACAAAAGTGGAATCAAAATAATCATGTTTTCCTGTAAGCTAAATTGAATATTTCCCCATCTTGCGTGATAAAAGACCATCTAAAAAGATCATGTGTGCAAACATATATAATTTGTACATGAGCCCACTCAAACTATTGCTTTTAATTTCTTGTTTGATATTCATTTTTTTGCAATAGCCGATCTTACAATTTACTCTAGGCATTTGTGATTTGTCGTCCACTGTAAATTGAAAATTTTCTCATTCTTAAGGCCTCATCATAGTCGGCCTCCAAACAAAATTTTTCCTACCAAACATTTGGTCGTGACGTCAAAATGACGAGTGATTCCAAACAAAATAACTTCAACACCGAGTTGAGACCAAATAAAATTTTGCGCTAGATTGCACATGCTATTGAATTGCCATATACATTGGACCAAATGTTTGCTAACCGTTCATACTTTAAGTTCGATGGTAAATATTTGGTGATGTCACGACCAAATGTTTGGTAGGAAAAATTTTGTTTGGAGGCCGAGTATAGCTCAATTCATACTATTTTGAGCTATCAAACATTTGGTGCAACAAGTCTTTGTTATTACATCAATTCCAATGCATCTTCTAATCAGTAACGGATGATTGGTGTTGAAAATCACAAAGCAAATAAAATTTGGTGGAGTATTGATTTTTCATCACCAAGCCTCAGTTACTAATAGAAAATACATTGTAACAGATTATAAGATGACAAAGACTTGATGCACCAAATGATTGGTAGCCCATAAGAATTGTGTTTTGACCTTATGAATTCGCCTTTAAAGTCAATGATCAGTATAAATCACTGTGTTCATTTTAATTGAGCCCATTAAGAAGACAAGACATGAACTCTTTATCAAAATAACAAAACAAAATGGCGCCATCTAAACATCCATGTATCTTGACGTGCGACATCGGATGAGATCAAGAAGTCATCCTCCAGGTTAAAATAACCATTTCTATGCTGAGCAGAGAATTCACCTCAACATTTTGGTTTTAAAAATAATTATAAAAAAAACCCATAAGTAATTATTAGCAAAGTATCAAATTTTAACCTAATTTAAAATATTAGAACAGATTTGTACACATACAAAAAGGGGTAAAACATTAAATCTGAAAATTGTTCATTTTGAAGAAACCATTTTGGTTTGTAAAATGTAAACTGTTATATTGTGTATTCTTGTGTTACATCACCTATGGCAATGCTCCTTATTGCTGTAATTTATCTTGTCATACCTTACAAGAATTCCGCATTCAAGCACCTGTACTCCTATGCCGTGTTTTTATATCACAGGATGGGGGGGGGGATGTTATACCATCATGGCCAAGATGTTTTGTTGTTGTTGTTGTTGCAAGGGTTTTGATAAGTTTGGAAGGACTGATAAAGTTTATTTAGTTACATATCCCGGGGGCCTCTCAAAGATAAAAGTAGTACGCATGCTCGTCAGAAAAAACATCGAAAAAGGGTCGGATTTTGCCCCTTTGGCGTCGTCGACGTCTTTAGAAAAAGGGGTGCCTTTTCAGGGTAAATTTCGACATAAAGGTTCGCCATTTTATGATATCTTCTACTTTAGGGTCACTTTTTTGCCAAGCATTCTAAAATTCCATGAAATAACGTACATAAAACGCTTATTTTTGTTTTCTATGGCAGAAAAAAGGACATTATTACTCCGTTAAGGGTCCATTTCAGTGTGTTACACCATTAATGGGTCAAATGTCCACATATCGAAAAGTTTCGGCAGGTTTGTGCAGTTAACAAACACATAAAATGATCCATTTACTAGACTGTGAAGCTAGTTATAGTACCAATCAATACATCTCTGTGGAATGTGCGTTCAACCATCAATTTAATCAATTGCGTACAACAATAGACTTGACTGCAAGCTCCACACACAACAAATTTTCAGAATAAATGGGGCTTCCCTTCTACATAGTCAATTTGTTTTAAATATCAAATTTACGGACTTTGTTTAAGTCTAATCAAGTCAAAACAAACATGACAGGCATAATGAATCAATGTAGTTAATGGAACTGCATGTTATAGGCCCGTAGCATAGATAGTTTTGAAGTTCCGGCAAAATGAAAACAGGAAAAGGCACAAATAGTGGCAAGTTTCTCATAAAAACAAAGGAAAATTGGCGTTTTTGCTGTTCACAATTTTTAAACAGAAATTAATTTACGTGGGTTTAATTGCTTGTAAAAATATAAAAAATAGACAATAAGAATAACAAATACCTGAAGTTTATAAAAATCAATGTTATAGCTCTGTATGTTATTTGGTTCCAGAGTTACACGCAAAAGTTTGAGCAAAGCCCTATACCAAGTAATGGTCCTTTTATGCGGTGTAGGGCTAGTTTTTCAACTGAAACCTTAACTGTACCAACTTTTCTATATGTTGCGACATTTAGGGGTCGATTTTAGTGCATTACGATATCGCGACAGTTAGGGGTATGATTTTGAACATTTTACGACATTAAGGGTTGGAATTTGCTGTACATGGTTTTGACATTTAGACCAATTTTGGGGTGCTCTGACGAGCATGCGTACCACTTTTTTCTTCGAGCGTTGTGTACAGAAGACCCCTATAGGCCTAACAACATTTAAATTTTGTACCCGATTATTGTTAATTGTACTCTCAGCAAATTATCGATGACACCATCATTTGTTGTGCTTTAAACCTTTACAATTTGAAGATGCAAATTACATGGTAATCTATATGTACATGTATTATTTTCTTACACACGCTCAAATTCATCTTTCCCAGGTGTGCCCCTCCCCCGTTTGAACTTGGTATTGAGCACCAATATTGGTATGCCTCTTCCTCTAACCGTGTATGCTACAAAGCTATCATTTCATATTAGGTGCGAGATGCAAAGAAAAAGAAAGATGGTTTTCCTTACTTGAGGGAAAGTGAAAGGGTTGCTAGTAAGCTTGTTGTTAGAAGACACCATTTTGTTGATCAAAGTCTTGTTTTTTCTTCTTTAAGTTGTCAAGCTATTTTCACTCTTGAAGTTCTTTCTCTCTTTTTTTGGTTTGTGAATGCTTGTTAATAACTACAGGATCAGCCAGGTGCATGTTATATCACTGAACACACCTTGCATCTCAGAATAGTCTTGGTACCCAGGGTAAATTCATAGACAGAATACGTCACATAATTATTGAAAAATGTTTTGAATTTTAGCATTTGGAGATGTTTTTAACATTTATATTCAAAATTAAAGAGGAGAAAGGAAGGAAAAATATTTATTTATCTTTTTTTTTACAAGAAAGTAGCTTGGAATTTGTATTGTATTATGCACAAGAGAAGGAGTTCTAGTAAATGAATCAGATTATTGCCTGCAAAATTTCTCTGAAATGGTTGTTCTGTCTATGTTAGTTGAAAGTAAAGCTTAACGGGCATTAAACAAAATTTTGAAATTTTATTTGTGGATGAAGTTAACACTTCATATGTTCGAAAATAACAGTCAATTACCAGACATTTCGGGACAATTTTGATCAAAACCTGCCGAAAAGTCAAATATTTGAATTTTATTTAGTTTGTTGATCTTGAGTATGAGGCTATTCTCTAAAAGTATTTTTTGATGCTTTATATCAACAAAGAGCCAAATATTTGTTTGTAAAATATTAATTTCACATCAAGGATTGCAGATAAATCAAACGAAATTTGGGTTTGCATTAGATCTCCTGAAAAGGCCAATTTTAAAAAAAATTAAACTATGGGGCGGTATTTTTTAAAATTTTATTTATCGTTCTCGACAATGATGATTAAAAATAAAAGAATATATAAGTATATTGATATATAGGGTTTGAATTTGATAACGAAATTTGGCATGCTGTCATTATTACCGCTTATACTTCAAATTATGCAAAAATCTAAAAATGCTTTTGGAAAAGTTTGAGAATGACACTAAACTTGCCCAAGGTCAAAAAAAAATTGTTTGGTTGCCCTCAAACGCTTTTTTCAGAGGGGGTCGGTCGGTCGTTTTTAATTTATTTTTTTAATATTTTTTTTTTCAATACTCTTCCATGGACCGCTAGGTCTATCGGCTGCTCCAGCCTTCACATCTTCCCCCGCGACATTTAAATCAAAACAATCAAATACCTCTTGTAGTGATTTGGGACATCCTAAACATTTTGAGGGTTGAATATCGAAAAAAGCAAAAATATAACTTTTTTTTGGTAGTTTTTTGGTAAGTTTTGCATGTTTTTGAGAAAAAAATTTCAATAAAAAAAGAGTTTGGGTCAGGCTGAAAAATAGGGTCGGTCGGTGGAGGACAACCAAACAATTTTTTTTTTGCCCAATGCT
The DNA here is from genome assembly GCA_000969725.1 of Ophiothrix spiculata. Classification (NCBI taxonomy): domain Eukaryota; kingdom Metazoa; phylum Echinodermata; class Ophiuroidea; order Amphilepidida; family Ophiotrichidae; genus Ophiothrix; species Ophiothrix spiculata. Next base: position 98,024 of record JXSR01S074449.1, on the reverse strand, counting down.
CCTTTAAATGTCCTTGGAAAGGCTTGAATGATTAAAAAAAGAATGAGTATGGGTATGCGGATGTGAATCTGGTCATTTTCTTCCAGATCCATACATTTTCCTTTGATATAAGAGATTTCCATTGTAAAATGCATTAAATTAGCCTGAAATTATAAAGGCTAATTTATCTATCAAACTGAAATAGGGGAAATGGCAAAAATTAGCCTGAAATTATAAAGGTTAATTTATCTATCAAACTGAAATAGAGGAAAGGGCAAAAATGTGGTCGACTAGTAAAGGATTTATTCTGCAACTTCTCCAAATTTTGTTAAAGCAATGCTATAAGGTTTTGATCAGAAAAGCTTTTGAGTAAAAACAGTCTAAAATGAAAGAATGTGACTATCTAAAGGCATTTTCAAATGTATTTTGCCAAAAACAGAAAAATTGTTAAAAAGCTCATGCGTGATATACTAATACATGTGGTATTAAACATGGGATCCCAAATTTAATTCAGCAAATGGTCATAACAGAAAAAATAAGCATCTTTTGAAGGGGTATTGATATCTACTAAAAACAAATCAAATAAACTAAAAAAATCAAAAGTCATGGGTGACAAGTGGTGCTTCATTTTAACACTTTATAGTATTGCTTTAACCTTCAACTTGATATAGGCCTATAATTTTAATTGACCACCTGTAGATTTTATATGAACAACACTGATCAAGGTTTTTTTTTCTTATTGAAATTAATAACTAATTTATTAATTGCAAATTAGGCTAAGTATCTATACATTTTGAACTTAAAATAATTCAAACAATTGTGCAATTTCACACTTGTTGAGCTGAGATAACAACACTAAATATCAAACCTTTCAGCTTGAATTACCTTCGTCCAAAAATAACAACAAAACTTACCTTATCCAATCAAGCATCTTTAATGATACTCGCAGGGTTAAATGAACAATTATGGCACGATAACAATCGGCTCTTGTTTCTTAGCCAATTTGAAATTGACCTTAACAAAACAAAAGCTGTTGATGCTTCAATTTGGCTTTCAGGTATCACTGAAACCCATGCATAAAATGTTATCATCTACATCCAGAGGCTTCCTAAATCTAAACATGCTAAATTTGGCTAAGGACTGATTTTACCAGGGATGTAATTTGGTAAAATGAAGGAACTATTTTGACTCCTCCAGTAAACTTTTCTTTAAACAAATCTATGCCATGATTAGCAAATTTAACAAATTTATATCTGAAATGTGACCATGAAAACTTTATTTGTAAACTGATTCTCTGCTAGCTGCTGTATACTTCCATCATTTCGAGTCCATCTGGATCCTGGATCTGGATAGACCTCGTGCATGAGAAGCGTGAGCAGTGGGTAAAGTCAGACGAGTGTTTTCTATAGTACCAGAAGGGAAAGGATAAAAATGGACCGGATAAAATAGGGAATTGAATTGAATCTGACAACAGATTGATTCCAGCATACCGTTGATTACTATCACCATAGTTTAGCAGCGGATCCAAGGTAGAGGTGGCGCCCATCCGCCCCACGTAAAATTGGTAAAATTCTGCAAACTCAGCCTAATTTTGACAATTTTTGGTACAAAAACTTTAAAAAACATCCTGTCAGCCCCATCCCACCCCAAAAATTCAAATCCTAGCTACGTGACTGTAATTGATCTCTTAAAAATTATGAAAACTTATCACTCATAGTACTTATATTGTACTTATTTGTGTTCGTTCACCTCGATTCAGCCGTAATGCAGCACTTTATTTTGCGCTATAAATTTGTGCAAAGGTCGTAATTTGCTGTTTTTTAAAGACTCATATTAATTATGCCTCGCCTGCAAAGTTTCATTTCAAGAAAATTATCAAAAATATGAAATATATCTGTATTTTCTGAAGACCATCAACAGAAAACACAGGGCTCACTGATCTTTGAACATGTTTATTTAAGTTTCACCATTTACTCCCTGACAACCTTTGCCGGACGTTAACTTCTGGTAGTGAATGAGGTGTCACTTTAATCTTTATAACATATTTTTGCAAATGTTTGAAAAAGTGAAAATGACAGGAGGCCGCATTTACAGCTTGTGAACGAACAACAGTGCTAGTGCATTGAAGGGATAACCCAGGATAAAGAAGAATGAAATAAATAAATAAATAAATAAATGAACAATCACATTTATACTTTTTAAGCTTTTTTAATTTATAGGCTATAATGTGAAAAATGAAGCCAATGATTAGATCCCAGCTCATCGTTTCTGAACAGAAATGTATTAAAGGAAACTGATACAGTTGATACAAATGAGAAATCATAGAAAACATTTCGAAAAAAACAAAATTTCTTGTGGCAAAATATAACCTGCATTAGGTTACTTTTAAAAGAAATATCATAGATGTTAGAGTTCTCTATTATTTCAAAGTCAAAAATAGAACTGCTGGTTTCAATTATTTTTGAACATGAACTCCATTTATGGAAGAAAAGGCGTCAGTAGTATTTCATTTCATTCATCTGTGTATCAGCAAATTCAAAGGAAGCCCTGTGGGATGATGCTATCTGCCACTAAAAGCTTAGTCAATGTTACCAGTGTATTTGTTTTCTGGTACAATTGGGCTCTTTTTTATCCTCCCGTTATTTATGATGCCCACACTTAACAATCCTTCATCAGATTCAGAATTGTATGTTTTCCATATCATCAATAATCTTGGATGCTAGTATCCTCCAGACTGTTCAGTTTTGACTTTTTTCTTTCAAATGAACCCTTTTTAGATCGAATGATGCTGATAAGTTGAAATGAGAGATGTTGAAATGGCAACACTGCCTGAGAGTCGTATTCCTTCAGGTGTACATCAATCCTAATCCATAATGTCAGTACATCGCAAGCTCTTACATCAAACTTAAGACACTAAACCCATGTTACATGGAGCTTTTAAGCATTTCTACATCTCTACTCATTAGATCCAGTAAATCAGGGCCTAGGGATCAATGTCAGTCTTCTAGATTATTGTGATATACAGAAATAAAGACTATGGGAGCTCTCCTTAGAATTTGCGAAAAAGAATAGCGGCGGCACATTTGAAGTTTATGGTCTGATCATATTCAACCTTTTTCTTGCATTATGTGATATCAGTATCCAAATTTGTAATAAAGTTCCATTTCTTTGATATGGTGCCACTTATGATCAGCATTTTTACGGAGAGAGATGTACCTAATAAGGTTCCTTTAGAATAATATGTTGAAGTCCCAGTTGATATTTTGGATGTAATTTATATAGAACCTAAATTTTCTAAATCACATTTTTAGTCCAAAATGTGTTGAAATAAAGGTAGACTTCAAAAGGATGAATCTTGTCTTTATTTTGACTTCATACATACAAACAAACATGATAATTTTCTTTCATGTTTTAATATCTCGGTATGCATAAGCCCTTAAAGCAATACTATAAAGTGTTAAAAATGAAGCGCCCCTGTCTCCCATGACTTTTGTTTTTTGGACTTATTAGGCTTGTTTTTGGTAGATATGAATACCCTCCAAACGATTTGGCTCAAAGATGCTTACTTTTTCTGTTATGGCCGTTTGTTGAATTAAATTCGGGATCTCAAATTTAATTCCACATGTATTAGTATAGGAAAGTATGCATGTGCTCTTTATCCAATTTCTGGTGGCAAAACAATTTTTTTCACAAAATACATTTAAAAACGCTTTTAGATAGTTACATTCCTGTATTTTATGCTGTTTTTACTATAAACCATTTTTGATCAAAATCTTATAGTATTGCTTTAATCTAGAACCATGCTGTTGTTGTTGACATGTTCTAAGGATAAATATACTGTTACATACACAGAACTAATAATTTGGAGAAGGAATTGTAACAGAATATTAGCAGTGTTAAAACATTCATGAATACTGCTTTGGCATGAAATTGGTTTGAGAAACATAATACTGGAAAGACTTTGTTTTCCCCATTGGATTTGAATCAAAATAAAACAAATGAAAGTGTTGGATTGTATGTATATAAAATAAGTATTCAAGGAGACTGGAAGTAAAATACGGTTAGTTTTTAAAAGAATACATTAAAATGAAAAAGAATATGTCATGTTAAGCAAATTTGTTGAGAATGAAATTGTTTCTTTGTTGATTTGGAAAATTTGGTGGAAGGATATATTTTGTTTCATACGTTGTTACTTAGTTATCATGGTTATTGAGAAAATACACGCGTAAATGAATTATTCCCCCTTGTGGGACCAATAGGGGCCTACTAGTACTTGAATAAAGTCTTTTATGAGGATTAAAGCTGATTGAACTTGGAACCTTCTCCCGGAACCTTGTAAGCTTAGGCCAAGAAACAAAAATTGTTGTGTTGCCCTCAAGTGGAATTTCTGAAAAATTGAGTCGGTCGGTCGGAAAATATTTTTTTAAATCTTTTTTAAAGCACCTAAAGTTTCACATTTGGGTACTTTTTTGGGTACTTTTTCCACTATTTTCAAAATACTTTCCTAAAAAACACCCAATCTGAGCAAAATTGGGTGCTTTCCCGACCTTTTTTTGTTTGTTTGTTTTGTTTTAATTTTTTAATAGGGTCAGTTGCTGAGGGCAACACAACAAATTTTTTTGGGCCTTGTATACATCAAAGCAGAGGTTTATACTTTCAGTGATACCTCTGCATATTGCTGCCATTATTCGAGGAGGATGCTGAACGCCAAATTCTCTGCTTTTCTTAACATTTACTTCTTAAAGGGACTAGCCTAGATTCCACTTGAAACTTATGGAAATGTTCTGAATAAAGCTTAAAAGTATATCAAAATCAAAAAAGTACAAAAATTAACACAGAAATGGCTAAAATTGAGAGAGAATCAATTTGAAATATATCATTCTGTGATGATGGTGTGACTATCCAGTGTTTTCTAAATCCAAAATTTGTACCTAAGATGGATTTACACGATTGGTAAAGAATTGCAATTTTCTTCAATATTCCTCAAAATCATTGAAAACTACTGGTAGGTTATATTACTATAAACATGTTCTATTTATTTATGTAAAAAATATGTAGGTACAAAATTAGTGGGTAGAATCTAATCTAGACCAGTCCCTTTAATTTGAAACGATACTTATTTTATCATCCAAGCACATCACTTCAGGCATCAGAACTGACCTCTTTTTTTCCCCATTACAACCCTTTTTCTATGAATGCATCTTAATTTCTGATCAATTTTATAAATTCCCATATGACTCCCACTCAAAAAGTATGTGGAAAACTAGAGTTTGCTTAACAAATATATTTCATAAGAAATGAAAGTGGTTAAAACAATATAAAATTTGAACTTATACTTAAATAAAGATGATATTCAGAAATTATTGTTTTAAATAGCAAACTAGACTAAAAGTATTGTAGAAAACTAAAGTTTGCTTTAAATCAGTATACAAAACATTTCATAAGAAATGAAAGTGGTTAAAACAATACAAAATTTAAACTAATTTACTTAAATGAATTTGATGTACAGAAATTATTGTTTTAAATAGCAAACTAAACTAAAAGCTTTTATCTTTAAACTCTGTAGGGTTTCAAATTCAATATTTGATAGTTAAAGTAATCAAGAGATGGGTTTAGTTACTCCGAATTATATACACAGTCTTTTGATTTAGGCATGGTTCAAGGTGATGCTTGCAATGGCCATAGTGTTTTATGTTTGGATGTTTGTTTCATTTACACTTTCCAATGTACTTTCCCATGGGAAATGATAGATAATCCTAGTGATACACCAGAACTTTTTGTAAGGTATCATCAGTTTTGGTTAATTTTTGTAAGTTGTATCTTCCTAAATTGTAAAATTGTTGAATCCAGAAATTAGTTTGTGTTTCAAGTCATCATGATTTATATGATTGATATTGTAGTCAGTGGCAGATAGTCCGTCTAGAAGGACCATGAGCAGCGAGCTTCGAGGGCGCCTTCTAGATGGACTAGTGGCAGATCTAAGATTTGAAAACTTTTGGGTGTGTTGGACAAGGGGCAGAGAGGATGTTTTACCAAAACATTATCAAAATGTGTGATTTTACCGGATTTTGTCAAATTTATGCCCCCTCCGCATCGCTGGATCTGCCACTTGATAGTGATAGTCTTTGTCAAAGACTTGATTTTTGTTAAATTACTAACAACGAGGGTGGAAACCTAACATTTCGGCATGAGGTAGGCTGGAGGCCAGCGATTTTGGGAGCTCTTCGGCGCGAGCAAAATCCACGCATGGTTCCATATCTCGTGGTGGTTCCTTTGTGTTTGTATTATTGTACAGATACATGGGCAGTTACACTGACTAGATAGTGATAACTCTTTGAGATATGTTCAGACTACTAAAACACTTTAATACTATGTCGCATCAGTATTGTTGAATTTGTCATATAAATGGTTGACAATGATTAAATGTAAAAATACCCAAAAAAGTTTATTTGAAAAACAGCAGATAATTGATAGGCTCTAAATTTTGTCCACATGTGAGCATCTTGTTTTATCCTCTCTCATTCAGGTACAATTGGTTCTTTTTTCAAATTCAATCAAATGCACCAACAGCTACATCAGCATTAATCCTGAGCACATTATTCAAAGTAAAAAAATACTTGACAATTACAGGGGTTGATTACTGGGGTTGATTACTTAGCTCAAGGACAATTTTTACCATTTTCATTGTCTTATTAAATCATCTTACTGGTATGACACATAGTACACTGTAGGTACCAATAGATTTTTTGGAAACAATTACAGGTTGACTCAGGTAGCCTTGAGATATTTCATTTGAAATTCCCAAGTTCATGTATACAATTTGTCTACATGGAATCAGGTTTGCTGGGGGGTGGCGCTCGAAGAAAAAAGTGGTACGCATGCTCTTCAGAACATCTCAGAATCGGACCCTAAGTGTCGGAATCATATACAGCAAATTCTGACCCTTAATGTCGTAAAATATTCAAAATCATACCCTCAAATGTCGTAATACACTAAAATTGACCCTAAATGTCGTAATGGCCTTTTGACCCATTAATGGCGAAAAGACACTGAAATGGACCTTCAACGATGAAATGCACTATTTTCTGCCATAAAAAACATTGGAAGATTTTTCTGTAGTATTTTATGGAATTTTAGAATAGCTGGCAAAAAAGTGACCCTAAAGTCAAATTTATCGTAAAAAGACGACCCCTAATGTCGAAAGTTACCCTGAAAAGGCACCCCTTTTTCTAAAGATGTCATCGACGTCAATGGGCCAATATCCGACCCTTTTTCAACGTTTTTTCTGACAAACATGCGTTCCACTTTTTTCTTCGAGTGCCCCACCCCTCGGGGTTTGCTGACATTATATAATTAAAAACCCAACCTTGTAGATGGAGTTACAGACCATCTTACATGATTGAATCATTGTGGATGTGGAAATCTAATCAAGTTGCTCATCTGTAAAGTACCAGCCTATGGCAGGTGCAAACCAACCACTCCAAAGTCAAGATGTGTGTGCTTGTTTCTTTGTAGATGGACATCTTCACATTCTGTTCATTGTGAGATTGCGAGTTGTAGCAGATGACAGACCACTTGCACAGGAAATAATGAGAATATGGTAAATTAACAAGCTAACTAATTATTTTTGAAATAATTATTTTTTTGTTTTATATTATAACTATCATGGTGATATAACAAATGAAACTTATCTATTTATTTCACTTTGTACTTAGTATTTTAACATTTCAATTGTTGTTCTTGTGATTTTGTTTCCCATGCCATAGATTGGTGGCTTTGATATATTCAAAATATACTTATGCAAGTATCTTCAGGCTATGTGGTTTAACTTACACAAAATAGCAACACAAGGACAAGGTATTTTTGATGGAATTAGTTGGTGATCTTCCAAACAACATATCAAAAATGTAGGAAAATGTAAGTTTGTCAAAATTTCTTAATTTGCATCAAACAAAATGGCTGTTAAAACAGGGGATGAAATTTCAAAATTAGTAAAATCATGTTAAAAACCATTTTATTGTGACCATAAAATGGTTTTTAATTCCTCTCATAACAAGGAATCAGAAATATTATACTTTTACCCAGCTCCAAAGTATGGTTAATGACTTGTATCCAATAATGTGAAAGGTCATATCAGGTGTTGCGCAACAGGCCCTATGGGAGACAAAAAATTTAAAAATTGTCAGATTTTCTTCCAAATTGTTCCTCTTGCAAAACTATCTACACAAAGTAATATTTAGCAATGACTCAGATGTACTGTTGTTATGGTTACAGATCAAAATAAAATTTGG
>JXSR01S074449.1:42172-58578 GCA_000969725.1 Ophiothrix spiculata | reverse complement strand
AAAGAGGAACCAAGGGCCTAGCCTTTGGACTGGGTAGGGTCAAGCAAATCTAGGTTGCTAGGATCCTGGGGAAATTACCCAGTTCCTTTTTCCTGAGTGTGGAGAAATTGATGTTGTCCACACTCACCAATGTTTACATAGACCAAAGTATAGACCATAATCACTCAGCCCAGACTTGTGGCTTGCTCAGTGGTCAGTCAAGTTCATTAACATTTGACCACAGTTGCAGCAATGTTTAAGGGTGTTTGCCAGGCTGCTGTACAGGTCTAGGTTAATGCAGCAACCAGTCCAAACTATAGACACAGCCCAGGGGGGCACTGACCACATTGCTTGGTACGCATGCTATTGGCATAGACAATTTCTTATGAAAAAGAGGTGTTTTTTCCTGGTAACCTACAATGTTAAGGGTCATCATTTTAAAATATCTTCAACATTTAGGGTTACTTTTTCGCCATCTATTCTAAAATTAAAAAACAATATAACTGAAAAGCTTCCTATGAGTAATCATTAGTGTGTTTATGGCAGCAAATAATGTGTTATGTCATTGGGGGTCTATTTCAGTGTATTACGCCATTTAGGGGTATGATTTTGACACCATTACACACAGAATTTGTTGTACATGAATACAACATTTAGGGTCCCAGTTTGAAGCTGTTTGAGGTGCTCTGACACGCATACGTGCAAATGTATTCTTTGAGCGCAACACCCCCTCAGGAGATCTTTTTAAGCAATTGGGTAACATTTATGGACTATCATAATTCTGCTGCTTTAAAACTAAATTATGCCAGAAATGTAAGATAAGACCAAAGTTGTCACCTGAAAAGTGATCAGATATACCGGAGAAGTAAGTTTAAGCCCCGGGATCTAATGACTTTCAATATTAAGGGAAGGAGTATAAGGAATGATAGAACTAGCAATTAAGTTACATTCGGTGCATGTGAACAAAGTGTAAGCTGTCAAGTTTGCAGATCAAAAGAAGTTGACCCGAGCTGTAGTTCCTCATTTTTACACAACTTACGATCCAGGAAAAGCAAAAACAAACGTCAAATTGAGCAAAAGTACAAGTGTTCCAAACTTATGTTTGAAAAAGAACACCTTATTGTTTTGGCACAAAAAGACAGACAGTATTGTTTCTTGAATAATGTCTCTGCATGCATCATAATTTTTCATTTTCATTTTTAACAATATTTACTTTATATTTCTACAGTAATATATTTAAGTTTATATTGTTAGGATGTTCTTTCAAATTTGATTTGAATCATATATCCGTAAAAAGGTTCAACTTTCAAGATATCAAATAATTCAAATGTGCCCTTTGAAACTTCTGGCGTTTCTTTATGTTGAATTTATTACCAGACTTTATATTTTTAATGGTGTCTTTTTATTGTTTTTCTTTTAAGAAACATATCAATCAATATATTTTCAATTTTGTTCCCATGTGCCAGTTTCATATATATATTTCATTTATTGTGATAAATCATTTAATTTTTCTATTTTTCCCATCTATTGCTACAATGATAAATTTTTGTAAATGAAGGCTGTTGAAATGTATGATAAACTAGAGAAATTTATTTCTTTTACTGAAAAGTTCAGAATTTGTCGCTTTCAAATTGTAAAATGTTTATAATCATTACATATTGATTTCTGCTTATTTTGATGGTCCTATTAAACTCCCTGTATTAATTGATTTCTATGTTACACACGATGACGACTTTTCACCCCAAGTGTTGCCACTTACGTGAATCGATAGCGATTGGCAAAAGCTTGGGTATACAAGTCAATAACATCATGGTATGGGACATCTGGAATCATAATAATTAATGGCACTGAAAATGGAACATTGGCGTAGCTTTAATGACTAAAATGTACTAGAATGAGCTTCCATTTCATTTACCGCATTTTTGTAGTTAGTTTATAACCCTATGGAATGACTTTCAATCTGCAATTTTTCAAATGTGTAGGGCCTACATGATAATTCAGGAAGTTGTTGGAATTGTTAGGAGGTCTTTTGGTGTCAAATTGATTATTAACCATTTGTAGTATGTTACACTATAGCCTTTTGTTGGGAAACCTAGACTAAAATGCTAAATAGTAAAATTTGATCTTTTGAATTCAAATTCAATGGTGGAGCTTTGGTTTGGAGCTGAAGCTTTTTACAAGGAATATTTTGCAAAGCTACCAAAAATGTAAAGACTGAAACCAGGGAATTGTTTGAAATAATTTTTTTACTTTACAATTTTCAAAACTAAACATGCTATAGTCAAAAATGCTCCCTTTGAATCTTAGTCCTGCTTTATGCCTTACTCTGTTTCAATATCAAGTGCTGAAGGCTTTTGGAGGGGAGGAAACCTTGCCAGATTCAGTGGAAATTGAATGTTTTGAAACACTTGAATTTTATGGATATTTAATTTTACATTTCATCCTGTATAAATTTAGTAGAACTACCCTGGATCTATTTTGTTCTTGAGATTTCATTTCTCAGAAAACTTGTGACATTAGAATATCTATTATGTAAAATGTGTAAATTAGGAAATTGAATGTTGTAATAACTAATTAAATGCTATGTTTGGGGTTTGTCAAATGACAAATAGTTGAATTGGAAGAGAGGATTCAGTATTATCAAACCATGAAACTGAATATGGCACATCATATTAAGGTGAATCATCATGGCAGTGTCGCAGCAGCACCAATATGGCTGCCAGTGACTGAAATTAACACCAAAAAATTGTAATCTGTGAGATAAATTGAAATGTAGGAATCAGAATGATGGACACTGATCTATTTCTAAAGCTCTAAAGCACTTGACTTTAATATATCCCTAAATTTATTAGTCAGATGCCTGGTCAGATGTAGATTTCAGGCCCGCTATTTATGATTGCCTTTGTAAGATTTTGGCCTAAACCTATGGCCCATAGGCATATACAGTGCAACCTCTTTTATCCGGACATGATGGGACCAAACAATGGCCGGATAAGTGAAAAATTCAGACAAGAGAATTGTGTGTAAATCTGCCTAATAACATATAAGTCTTTAAATTGTGTAACATAAAGTAATCAATGAGAAGTGGTATTAATGTGTGAATAAACTTTGTAAGCACTTTCTGAAGGTAAAAATTACAAAAATGTCCTTCAAATGCATTAAATCATGATAATAGGCAATGACAAAACATGTTTTCCTTTGAAATTATTCAGCCGGATAACAGAGTAATACGTATAAATGAGGTTCGGATAAAAGAGGTTGCACTGTAATTTAGACTTCCTATTCGACTAAAAAATATTCAGTTGAAGTACCCTAGGCCTTTATGCTTCACAAGTATGAATGACTTAAATCCAGGAGCCATTTTATACCTTAACACTTAAGTGACCACCCGTTGGTGCCCAAGGGGACCCCCCCCCCCTTAAAAAAACATTCTTCCGATCAGAATTTTACATTGAAAGTCTGGTCAATGATAAAGCATGTAAAAAGAACCAAAATACAGAAAAAATGTGAAAATCGGATTAACCATTTCAAAATGGCGGCCGAAAAACTATTTTTTCATCAAAATTTCAAAAACCCTGTTCCCAAAGGAATTTTCGCATTAAATTTTGCTCAAATATGCATAATTGCAAGTACAATTACATTGCCAAAATAAAAAAATTCAAAAAGTTATTCGGTTTCAATTTTATGGGCAAAACAAATTTGAACAGGGCCCTCGAAAAATTACTTTATGCTAATTAGCGCAAAAGCGACTGGATCGATTTGAATTTTTTTGGCACCGAGGGACCCGCTGCGTTAAGTTTGACAATTACATGGAGCGGCGATATAATTGTTTTTTGATTTTCGCGCTTGTTGTAGGGTCCCTAGGAACCCCCCCCCCCCCCCACCCTTCTGGTCACTTAAATGTAAACTGAAAATGTTATACCATATACTTCTGGAGCTCCAGGCCTGGAACATATTTTAGGGCTAAAGTCAAACAAATGTTGGACTGCATTTGTCAGTCCACCATACAGAGAGTTTCTTGATTCCCAGCCACACCGCCCTGGAAGGTTAATATCTAGAAACGTTTTTCGCGGTGTTTAATATTATATTTTAGGCAATTTTTGTCATGGTGAAGCAACTTCCGGTTTCACTACCGAAATAAACCGACAGACGAATTTATAATGTTTTTTTCTTTCACCAACAAACTAAAGCATTAAATGCTGAAAAAATGACTTAATTTAGTTTGTAGAACTTTAAACTAAATATTTCATCCATAATAAGTTTAAAAAATAATGCCACTTTACAAAGGTTGATTTTTATTTCCATTCACCTTACTGGTATAGTTTCGCCATTTTCTATATTTTATAAGACAAATTTACCCGAATAAAAAATCTATATTGTGCAACATTTTTTATTCATCTATATTACGAAGAACATTATATATATTTTCAATTCAATCCCTTTAAATAATGTTGCACAGAAGAAATTCAGAGAATTTGGCCTCTCTTTTATGTATGTCTGTTCATTTATTTTCGACTAGATGCCATGTGGTCTTATCGTGAAGATTCGCATAACTTCGAGCTACTTCGGGTCACGGGATACAGACGCCGTGTGCAAAAACTGTAATCATGTAATTATATTAACCAAGGTTGACACCATTTTAACATCTTGCTATGTTCTGACAGCCTCAGCTGCAAAGAGTCTAGATGTAAATTGACATTATTGTGCATTTTACGATTCATGACATATGAATAGTATTATACCGGGAAAGGGGTGCGACAAAGTATTCAGAACTGACAATAGTATTTAATCACATAATTCCAGTGCATGATTAGCTCATATTTATGACCGAGGTGGAATATTATGATCTCGAACAAAATAAACCATTGTGCAACATCATGAATTCAATGACATGTCTTTGTAGATCTTTTATAATACATCACTGCAACTTGAGTTGACAATGCGAGTATCATTACTGTATGCCTAAACCGTTTAAATTGCGAAATCGCCTAGTCTTTAAAAATAATCTGCAATTGTCAAAAAAAGCTGTATTGAAATTCTGAACAAGAAGGTCCTGCTCTGACAATATGACAATGTATAAAATCTTGATACAATGGTTATAATGCAGTTGATATTCAGCCCATACAGTGAAGACTTGAAAGCGCAAGGTCCCCGCAAGGCCCCGGGCATTCCCAGGGCAAGGGTCATTAGTCAATGGAAAAATGTTGGGTAAGTTAGCACATCTAGGGAAATGAAGGGAGAAACTTCCAGGGCGGTGTAATTCCCAGCCTTGATTATGATTCATGCTTCTGTGGCCACAAGATGAAGCCTCCTCCTCCTTCTCTTTGTCATGCACATTGAAGTGTTCATGAATGAGTAGGCCTATTCTTCCTCATAACACTGACTCCATTCATATTCAGCCACATTATAATAATAAACTCCTCATATTTTGTATTCCACTTCAGATTGTTGATATTAGCAGCCATTGAAGAGTGAAGCTTACGTAATTTCTATGCCTACTCTGACTTAAAAGGCTAACTCTATGATTTGGATTCCGTTCATAAACTGAATTTATAGGTAAGACTTCCATTCAGTATCGTAGTGGTTATGTAACTTCCCCAGCAACTGGTTCACGCACATCCCCTGATAACAGTGTATGCTATACTTTTATGTGGTGATTATTTTGATCATGGTTCAAAACTAGAAAGCGTGGACCAGTTGTTAGGGTGATACTCGGATTACACATAACACTTCGAGACTGAATAAACCAGAATGCAAAAGGGGATGGGAGGTGGAGAAAAAAGTCAAGTGGTGCTTTGGAGGAAGGTATAACACAAAACTTAGAATAAGGTTAATAGTCCCAACCAAGTGATAGTTCCATCGAATATAACTCAAGCTCGTCCCTCCCCTGAGTTACACACATGCTGCATGACTTCCGTATAAGGATGTTCCCAAAAGTTAGTTTACGCTAACTTTTGCAGCGATTTTATTGATGAACGATTTAGGATGCACTTTCTTGAAGTACACATTTTGTTATGACATACTAATACTTACTAGTTCTGTATAACAAGGTTTCAGCTATTTACAATATTTCTGACAAATTTCATGAAATTTCCGTCACTCACTTCTGTGCTCAGTTGCTGTTTATGAATCCTACATGTGATATCTGTCACATTAATGACATTTGACCGTGTATTTGGTGTAGAGTAGGAAATTTACCGGCGAATTACCGCCGCTCATAACACGCGATGCGCTATTAAGTAGATCCGATGATTTTGGAAAGTGAAGAAAGTATTAACAATTTTGACACCAGATTAACTATAATAAAAAAGAAATCATCACATTTCATGATTTTTGAACATTAGAAATCATGTGCTCTTTACAGAAAGTAAGCATTATTACGCGCGGAACAATACAAGTGATTAGGTCATAACAAATAAACAAGGACCATAATCCTTTTCACCATTGTCATTTACACATGTTAGTAAACACTAGAAGAGTTTCGTGTAGAGGAAAACCGCTGTTTTATGGTAGGTTTACTGAGTTTTGACATATTATTTTTTGAAACCAAGGTGTAATATAGGATCTGGAAGTACGAAAAATGAGAGGAAAAATATTTCGCACTTTTGCAATGGTCAAACACACTGAATAGCTATCATATAGCCTGTCGTCAGCGGCAGGCATATAAGCCTGCTGCTGATTTGATCGGCGTAACCAAGTGACTCTTCAATAGTAAGGATACATGTCAGATCAAGAATAAAGTCAAGTATTGTGTTACATGATGCACTGCGACTGATTTCATAAAAATATGTACATCAATCAGGAAATTATTTCATATATTTAAATATATATGTTGTAATTTCAGGGAGGAAAGATCCGGGTCTCGCTATGTTTTAATCAACATTGTCGACAGGAAACCTCATATTGTATTTATCCTGATATGTCCTTACAACACAAATCTTTATCCTGATCAAGATAACCAAATTATGTGAGGTTATTTCTGTACAATAAAACTCACTTCCACTTTTCAAATATTAGGTAAATGTCTTAAATATCCAAAATGGAGTTTAGACATGGGTAGGGGTTTATAGGTTAGAGCAGCACATTTCCATCCAAACCAAATTGAAGCGCCATAAAGCAATTCCGAATCATGCTGAGGCGAGTGAGGCAGGATCTCTTAACTTAAATCTCTTGCTACATCCTTATTTACACAAGCATGTCCAGGGGTATTTTATTGAAGTCCCTCCCCCTACACATTTTGATAAAAAATGTGAATTTTTTGTAGTGATTTCATCCATCAAGCACCAATCCTCTGCCAATCCCACATGTGAAAGTTTGAAGCAAAAAATTGTTATAAGTTCTTTGATTAAATGAGCCATCCTTTAATCAAAGAACTTAAAACTTGAACTTGTTTTTTAAAAGTTCTTTAATTAAAGAAATGGCTCAGTTCATACTGACAATAAATGGCAGTCCTGGAAACTACTGTTTTGATTATTTCAACCCAAATTGATTGAAATAAAGGGTTGTTTTTGGATAGGGTAGTATACAGAGACATTGGTCATTGAAAAAATCTACCTATTATACAATACTTTTCATAGGTTTATTTTTCTTCCATCTTATCCTGAAGTATATTTTTCAATAACCAAAAGAAAATCAAGATTGTTTGTTTTTGTACGCTACAAAATACAACCCTACATTTTGTAAGAAACTTGTTTTGATATGAGCACCATGATTGAGTAGATAATCAAGCACTTTTTTTGTCCGGCTCTCGGAACAAGCAGCTGTAGAATAAGAGTACAAGCGTTAACTTATTGCATCCAAATAACACTTCAACTGGTTAAATTAATTTGATCAAAAGACGCTTCGCCACAGCTGAATCTGCAAACGTGGTAAACACGAGTGGTCTTAATACTTTTCACCTGGCTCAAAACTTAGTTGTTAGTATTTTTGTTGTAAGAAAGCAAGATAACTAAACCGTCACCTCAGGGGTCTTCACTTGTACTTGTTTGTGAGACTAGCTATTATTAACTGTTTGTGAAGTTCTTTCACAAAATACAGAATTTGGCCCTTGCTTCGTTAAGTTAAGCTAATGCTTAAAGTACTGTGGATTTGATCATATAGCATGCATAGGGGTCTTCAAATGAACTTGTGACCAACTTTGTTTACTCTTATTCAGCCACTAAATTCCTATACATAAACTTTTGCTATGGTCCACAGCGTTTCAAAGCCTTATTTTTCACTAATCATCAAATCAGATTTGGTGTCCTTGATGAAATCTTTTTTACTCGTGCACGGCATGCTGTTTTCTATGTTGGGTAGCCGTAACACCCAGTGGAGCCTTTTATTAAAGTAATAGGATCGTGCCTTACCTGCGCCGTGTTCGCGAGACCTGGGGGAGGAAATAGACTTATTTGGAAGTGTCGGAATTTCAATGTCAATAAAGTTTTCTTGCTCGATTTGATTGAAGACTCCAAGATGGGTCTATATATAAACAATGGGTGTGATGTTTTGTCTAACGGTTAGGAGTGGGGAGTCATCCTGGACAAGAAATATCACACTTTCTGTGATCAGTTGTCATGCAATGATCACACAAATGTCATGAAAATGTAAACAAAGAGATAACTAGGAAGGTTACCAATAAGTCAATCTGATCTGAATTTGACATGGTATTCATTAAAGCAATACTATAAGATTTTGATCAAAAATGGTTTATAGTAAGAACAGCATAAAATGAAGGAAAGTGACTTTCTAAAAGCGTTTTCAAGTGTTTTTTGATTTTTTTTGAATTCGAATTTAATTCAACAAATGACCATAACAGAAAAAGTAAGCATATTCAAGCCAAATCATTTGGAGGGTATTAATATCTACCCAAAACAAACCCAATAAGCTAAATAAATCAAAAGTCATGGTTGACTGGGGCGCTTCATTTTTAGTATACTTAATAGTATTGCTTTAACTCTAACACTTTTGACCACTTCTTCATTACACTATATCCTCGGAACTGGAAGTCAAAAATGACGGATTTTCACCTGGATTCGAACCCACAACCTACCATTTCCTGATCCAATTATTATGTCAAGCCACTGAGCAAGCTTGAGCAGGCGCTGCCATGGCAGTGATTTTGTGATCATACTGTCAAGAATGTATGGGTTCGTTCAGTGTATAGACCTGACAGGGAAGTCCTCTTTTGGTCTATGCGCTATGAGCTCGCTTTGGGTGCAGGAGGTCCCAGGTTCGAGTCCCTGCTAGGTCGTATGAAATTTTTTTGGAATTTATTAAGCGCTGGTATGCTTCATGATTATTACAGTAGAGTAAGTGGTTGGGTTACGTTCAGCCCGTTACAATTTGGTGGCAGCGGTGGTCCCTAGGGTTTCTTAACGCCTAGGCGGACCTCCATTGGATTGAGTGCCGAGATGGGGGTTGTTGATGTTGTGATTAAGACACGAGGACGTGTCTATATAATGTGAGGGAGGGAGTAATGTCACGAATGTATAGGTTCGTTCAGTGTATAGACCTGATGGGGAAGTCCTCTTTTGGTCTATGCGCTGCGAGCTCGCTTTGGGTGCGGGAGGTCCCACTGGCTGCCAAGGTTCTTGTCTGGGCTTGATACTCTAGTTTATCTTGAACATTAGGCCTTCAGAATAGAACCCCTAACTAAAACATGCGGACTACATCCCTGTTAGGGGGCGCACTATTAGATTTTCAGGGGGGAGCAGGAGGTTGGGTTCGGGGTTAATTTATTCCCCTGGAAATTACTGTTTTATTTCCTATTCCATGTTCAGGGGGATTTTTTTTCTTCTGCCTGTTGAGGGGGAATTTGTTTTTTCAAAAAACTCCCTGCCCCCCACCTGGAAATCTCATGGTGTACCCCTTGTGTACTGCTTTACAATTTAGTCTTGTTTTGGTGACATGAAGTGCATTACAAACTTATAGCACTTATAGTTTTCCACAAATAAATGAGATTTGGTGCAAGAAATAAAGTTACAACTGACGGTTTTCTGGCTTCATGTAACTTTTGTACAACTTGGAAAACATTGTCCTGGATACAGGGAGGAGGGAGGTGACTCAGAGGAGCTTTCAGTATTCTGTGTTGGCCTGTTTTACACAGCACGGGTGGGGTCATTGGGAGGTGGAAGGGCTTCAGCTCCCAAAGCCATGTCTGTGGAAACAGTAGTGGTTTAGGTTTTGGGGTTTTATAGTGTGGGCCTCAGGAGCTCAGAGGCTTTTTTTTTTTGCAATTTTATCATTCAGATATGAGTCTTGAATCTATAGGCCTATAGCAAAGTCTGCTAGGATTTCATCAAAATGTGAAATTTTCAAAATAATTCTTCAGTGCTCTGTTTGGATGTTGATTCTAGCACTGAATTTTTTCAAACAGATAGACTAGAATGAATTCTACTTCCAAATTATTTGATATCTTTAAAGATAAGTTTTTAACTCGATCTGTGGTAGATTTTCTGAAACAGTAAAGTGAAAGAATCCCCAAATTTGATTTAAATTTTCAAAGAGTATTCATCACAAGAATTGCATAATGTAGACCATTATAATCACAGCATCCTAACATTTACCTTGGTGTAACACCTGGGTATAAAATTACTGGATTTTTCTTCAAGTTTTCTATGAATTATCTCCCTTTAGGTCACTGAACCAACTGTGCTAGGTCAAGTTTGAAACTGCGTTTTGATGGCTAGCCAAGCAACCGGAGAAATTTCTTAAGATTTCTCCTACCTGAAGGGTTTTTGGAAACTTAAGAGTGGTCTTTGAGATGTCCCGGTGTGCTCAGAAGACACTGGGCTTAGTTTATTACTGTAAAGCATGAAAATTTCGCTTGCATTTTAATTTCGCTAATTTCGCTAGTATCACAATTCGCTAAATTAAAATGCCGCTAAAATGATTGTTAACATAGCATTGAATAGCAAGATGATTCAAATTAGTGAAATTAAAATGCACCCAAAAAGTGAGTGTTTCCAAATTCGCTAAATTTTAATGCCGTGAAATTAAAGTGCTTTACAGTATATTACTGGAAGTGAAAATACATCTATAGAAATCTTACATACTAAAGGCTTCTTTTATATATAGTGGTTTTTGATTTTGGTCCAAATCAACAAGACTTCTTAACATGATGAAGTTGTTTGTTAGCATGTGATAAAAGCACATGGGTAGTTAGTCTGCAGACTTAATTTGTTTGGTATTATTAAATCTCACTTGGTGTTTATTTTTATTGTAGTTTGATACTTGATTTAATTTTAAAATCAGGGCACATAGGAGACCAACTGTAAGTTTTAAGTTTTACAAAACATGGACATATGAGTAAACATTCAACATTTTGCTATATAATTATAAACATAGTTTTTATTTTTTTTAAATTTGCAAGTTCCTTTTTTTCTGTTAATTTCCAAGTTTACTAATCATATAGGCCCTTAAAGCAGAATACTTTGATATATAAAAGATACATAGATAAAATAATCTGCAGAAATGTCACATTTTTTCAGAAGTAGGATTGATTTTGGGGTTTGAAATGACATCTAGAACATTCAGAAGGTTCACAATGTTTGGCTTCATGATGTGGTTTAGGGAATGCTGGTATTAACCCTTTTTGTCATAATTTAACCCTAACTGATCATTTAACTTTTCTTGTATCTCCTCGAAAAGGGATGAAAAACATGTGTTGTCACCCGGATTTGAACCAGGGACCTCCCGTTTCCTAAGCAAGTGATACCCGTAACAAGCCACCGCTGAGACGCTGCCCAGGCAGCGATTTGGTCCATGCATATAACACCCGTCTGTGATGTATATCTGGACTTTTTCATGACTTTCTACAGTGAGATTTGGTTCTGTTAGGTTTAATTTTGTTTACAGCAGTATGGCCCAGTGCAGACTCCTCTATCGTATAGAATATTTTGCTTAGACTATTCTATGCTGACGACAAAATGACGTAGGTCATCGAATAAACTGTGTGTTTTATTCGGTCACCACGTCATTTTGTCGTCAGCATAGAATATTCTAACCAAATATTCTATACGATAGTGGAGTCTGCACCGGGCCTATGTCTGGTTATCTACCAGATAAATGCAATACTAGTCATATTTAATGAATTTAGGATTAAAAAAGACAACTATAACATTAAGAAGCTCTAAGATGTTTTGCTATAAACTTTATAACATTGTTATTGGGAATATTGAATGTTGCTTTTGTTTACCAAAGGTTTTCAGGTCATTCACCGAATAAGGCTTCTATCATATAAGAAGCCAAAATGAAGCAACAGCAACCATAAGCATAGGCCTATTATGTCCATTATCAAACCAAACATGCAATGATGCATATTCTTTCCTATTATTATTAATTGGATTTCAAGTCAAACCAATATTAAAAATCAATAATTATCTAATTAATGATTTGGTCCCCAGGGTCATAGGGAGTGAATGTGTCAATTTATTGGGTGTTTCCCCAAATTACTGCCACTACGCAATGACATAGTCTGTTAACACATTGTTAATCATCAAACACATTAGGAACAGTCACAATAAAATCATAATTGGAGGTAACCATTACACCCCTCCCCGTGGAAGTTGACTCATCCCTCGGCTTTACAACATTCAACACTTAGGCCCCTATACTTGAACCCATGAACTAGGACTTTAATTAATTTTTTTTTTAAATCTTCATGATTTGCTGGGCAGCAGTGCTGGCAAAAAAGTTTGTGTAATTTGGCATGGTTTGTTGAAGGCAAGCAAGCGTTGATTTTGTTACGCTTGATTCAGTCACCTTTGTTCCCATATTGTCCTGATGTATTGATGCTTAAACAATATGGAAGTAGTGATCAAGGGCACTTACTGCTTGCATAAATCAAGACTCGCTTTGCATTTATGCTGGCTTGTTGGCAATGGTAATCATATCAAGTTGTTTTTGAAAGAAATCTATGCATGGGGCATATCATGCGTAGACTGTTTTGCCAGGGTTCTGGCTCTTCAGACATCATGGATTGTGATGCTTTTATCCATGAAAGTAGGAGTTTAGAGTTATAAATGTTAGGCCTATACTCTGTACTACCAGTAAATGAATCCAAACAAAATGTGAGGTTTTTGAATACCAATCATTTGATAGAGAAAAACTATGTGACTCAAGGATAAGGCCTGCCCCTATTTTTTGAAGGTTTTTTTGAAACTGGAAAAAAGTTTTTACTGTACAAGTTTTACCAAGGAATGATTTTACATATCAATATATACTCTATTGGCCTAATTTTCAGATTTCCAAAAAAGTGCTTTTTTCTTTGAGAATTTTGATCTTTTGAAAATATAGAGGCCATAATTTGGTGTAGCTTTGACTTACATTTGAAAACAAAATATTAAAAAAAACGCCCGCCGGCACTTGTTCAAAAAAATGTGTGGAGAACAACCAAACAATTTATTTTTTATTTGGCTAATGACAACTTTTGGTTCAGAACAACCTGTCCTGTTTCATGTCCTGTTCCAGAGCAGCCGTGATCCGGGTAGTAAAAGTGTCGCTTTTTTATATCTCGGTAACGAAACCTGTACAGAAAAAAAAATAATGAAAAAGACTGATAACATTGTCAAAGTACAAATTATAATATCTGTCTGTTTGGAAAAAAATGTGAAAAATGCTATAAATCAAAATTTTTTCATTACAAAACTGAAAGGAATAGCGTTTTGATTGAAATGCACTTGTTGCTCTGGTTTCAAATAATTAAAAATTCACATACCAATACACAAAACTGACCACAGACTGACCAAGACGGTGTTATAGCCCCAAGGATACACAAAGATTTTCTGAAAATAAAATATTGCTCATGGGCTCATAAAGAAGTATTACATGGAAATTCTATCTACGTCAATTTTAAATAAGGCCAATAGAGTATTGATATGTAAAATAGTGTTTTGTTATTCAGAGACTTGAATAAAACTGGGTTGCCAGATCCAACTTTTACAACTTGTCAGTGATCACAAATTCATGGTAGTAATTTTACTGAAATGGTTTTGATTCAAAAAATAGGTTGTTTTCATCACCTTTTCCCAGTAAATTTTCTCTAATCTGGTAGATGTTTAGATGCAGGTATCCCTTCTTTGTTTTTCTAGCCTAATTAACTGTTTTCTCTAGATTGTTTTGCTTACAGTTTTATCCTCCAATCAGGCAACACACCTCTCAAGCACCCCTGAGGGGTTGAATAAACAAATCTTGGTCTTGTCTACTATAAAGAAGGAATGATTTATCAGAATTGGCAAACATATAAACTCTAACAATTGTAAGTTTCATCAGATTTATGTTTATATTTACTTCAGTGATGCCACAGAAATAAATTATTACTCAGGCCAGGCACTCATGAATTTGATATGTGAAGTGTGAGCATTTATAGCTGTGCACATAAACAGAGGCAGTGACTGTCTATTGATTGCCCACCCCTGTCATAAAGTGGACGAGTCCTTGTCAACAGTGTTTTCATGCAAGTGAGCATTTTACTAGTGATCAAAGGCAGCTTGGGTAGAGCAAACATACAGAGACCCATGGACAGGTAGTAATAGTGGAAATATTGTGCCTTATTTCTCTCGAATTTGGAATATAATTGTCTTTCAAACAAGGTAAGAAATGTAATTTTATATTAGAAATATGTATTGATGGAATATATTTGTGTGTGTTTTTTGTTAAATTTATTTGGACTCTTTTAAAATTGAGACTCAATGGGATGGGCATTTGCTATGTTGGCAAAAGTGTATCACTAGCTACTAGGTAGTATCTTGGATAGAGCTGTGTAAAAGCCAGGGAGGTGGGATGGGTTATGCATGTGAGCAAGCCTCGTAGCTTGCCAAAACCTGTAAAACAAATGCGTAGGGAAATCAATGCATAGAGGCATATTATAAAAGGCCGAGGCTAGAGATGCATCGCTTAGTTTCAACCTGTAGAATCGACAGATTTTTTGTATGCTGATCATTAAAAAGCTTTCACAAAATTACTACCGTAAACTAAATTTTAAGGAAAAAAATACAGTCATATATTTATCTAGCACTTTGGCCGTGCTGCCAGTTGTCAAAAATAAGGTTACAAAAAATGTTCATCTCTCTGCAGACATAAAATTTACATTGGCAACTATAATAGCTTGTTTGATTTTGTAGAATTTGTTTCACAAAATTCTTTCAATCTTTTATCTAGTAGGAGATGTAATATGACATGAAATTTCATTTGATTTATTTTATTCAAAGAAAAATGTTTGTTTCAACTTTATGCTTTACAATAAAAAAACATGATATAAATATTTAATAGAGACGGTTTTTTCTTTTTTCATACCTTTTTGAATTTTAAGTTACTTGCTATTTGTTTGTTGAAACATAATCATGTGGACTACATGATGGTATGGCAATTGATATTCTGATCATTGTCAATGCATCTGATGTAGTGGTATGTACATTGTCAAGGTCATTCTCATCATTGTATAGTGTGATGCACCTGACATTAAAGGGGCAATTCATGATCCACTTTTCACCCTCAAGGTCACCTCTATCAAAAATGAGTTTGTTAGCTTATAAGAATCCTCAAGTGGTATATGTTACGATCCCCAAACCGTTCTTCCAGATGTACTTGCATTTTTGAGAAAAGTGAGAAAATGTGTCATTTTTTAATTATTGTCGGGGCCCCGACAGTTATTACTACACAGTAGTCTATGGGGATTTTCAAAATGCTGAAAAGCTTGTAACTTGGAAACGAACGGTCGGAATCAAGTGAAATTTTCAGTATATATTTATGTTGTACTCTTCTTTTTATTTAGCTAGAAAAGAGGTCACATCAAAATCATGAATTGCACCTTTAAGAAATGGTAAACATTTCACTGTCATGTCAAGCCAGTTGTTTTTTCAACTTGCTTGTTTTTGACATGTTGAACAAATACTGCTTGTAAGTTGGAGAAAATACAATATTGGATATATTTTCCTGATCTGCCATTTCCTGTTCATTATATCAAAGTAATGCAATAAGTAATCAAGGACTATATAACACCATGGCCATCATAGTGATTAAAAGCTTATTGACTTCTTTACCCATGGATGAATAGGGATGATGGAACATATCATTTATGCCTCATTGGATTACATCACTGACATGAGCTAGCTGTGAATGAGATACTTGTTGTTGTGAAGGATGTCAATTGTGTTCAACCAGCTGCCAGTCATCTCGACTCAAAATCAAGCAAAGTGCACATAGTGAAAGAAAACACGGATGAAAGAACGGACATTTTGACCGGGGTGATGAGGGAATAACAACACCATTATTTCTGCAATATTCTGTGCAGCTTGCAGATTAGAATGTCTCGTTATATTGAGCCAAACAAGGGTCTGGATTTATTGTGTAACTTGAGACTGCTGTAAGTTGTCCACGTCAAAAGGATTAATGTAACAAGAAACACTCTTTGAGGCTCTGAGGAAAAATTGTTCTCTATATAGCCA
>JXSR01S074449.1:17182-41182 GCA_000969725.1 Ophiothrix spiculata | reverse complement strand
CTCACGAATCAATTAGAAATATTTAGGGCACAACACCAGGATGCGTAATATATTGTTACAATTAAATTGCGTAGTCGTTTGTGTGTTATCGTTGCTTATACACGTGCATCTAGTCATGTCGTGAGTGTGACCTTTTAATGTTTTATCAGTTATTGATGTTAGATAACCTAAACCGTCACATGAATGTCAATACCATCACACCCTTGTTTGTTTGATCATAATTATTTGCTTTTATTTGAAAATTGAATATGAGTATATGCACTATGAATGTAATCTATCTTGATTCGTGTCTGAATCAATTGCAATACGGTTTGCGAAACTGTACAGATATCTTTAGCTGTCCTTTGATATGGTGCTGTGATAAAGGTCAAATCCTTTACTGTAGATAGCCTCATCCATATCACATTATATGCCAAGTCTTTTCCTTATTTACGCAAAGATTTCTGTTTTGCTTCTTCAAAACGAAGTAATAATATTGAATCTGATTAATTTCTTGTTTTACCGACTTGTCAAATATGACAGTTGACGGTCCAATCCAGGATAAATTGATAGCTGAATTCTACAGGAAATGTTTCCTCAATAATGAATGAATTCAGAAGATGAGTACCAGTCAGCAGGCGGGCGGCTGTCAACGCTTGCACAGTAGCTCGATGACAGCTCAGATCATTTATTGATTCAGAGCTGGTGTTGAAGCTTTAATGACCGATGATTTCCAACTGATAATGTTAGTCATTGCACAGGTTTAGCATGCATGTACGTCAGATCAACCCTATTTTTGCATCATGTACATCTTGTTATCATAACTACATTGACACATCCATATCACTGACTCATATTGCATCTATAGGCCTACATATAGAACGAGCTGTAAAATTGCAAATCTGTTTGCAACAGGTGAAGCACCCCCCCCCCCCCTTTATAAAGCCAGATGCTGAAGGCTTTTGAATTTAAAATTGGAGTGAAAATAGTCACACTGACCTCAAAACTTGTGAAATGAAACATTTTGCATTGTGGTTCAAGTTTGTGAAGTCTGGTACTCATTAAGTTTGCATGGTGACATACAATTCAGGTGTTCTGGTTCAAAGCCCTAGACCACAAAAATAAACTTTACTCAGTGATACTTGAAACTTAACCCTTGATTTTATACATAGCTTTGAATTTGATATACCAACACTTGAAGCTTAACCCCTACCAAATTGAACTTGGCCCTCTATACAGTTTGAACTTGACCTGAGATTTTGAAACATGACTCTGGCTGATCCTGTGTATAAATGCACAGCAAAGGATCACCAAATCTATTCCTGACTGAGCCATGGGTTAAATGGAACTTTGCCAAGTGATTTCGCCGAGCCAAGTCTTATTATTTTAAAAGAGGGCGTACAGGTGCTTAATTCCAGAGGGAACAACCATTGACATTTAGGTATAATTCACATTCATTGCTTTGGTCTTTTTTCTTCTTCCAGTTTGACTTCAATTAAAAATCCAGAATATTTATTGCCTAGGTCAATCAGAAATCAGAATTTCCAAATTATTTGAAGTTATCATTCTATTTTGAGTTTAAAAAAAAATGATTATTGAATGAAATTAATATTTATGACAGGTCTGGCATTTGCTTTGCCACTTTGCATAGGCACCCTTGTACAGACATAAAATTTGAATTGTCATATATGTATGTGTAGATGAAGCTGTAGGGGGTGAAAATTGATCAATTCAAGTTCATGAATCTATAATAGACTTATCAATGAATAGATAAGCATTGCCTATCAATAATGACCTTTGAGCCTTCGACCAACGGCTGTGAGTATCTTCTTTGCTCCATTCAGGCTCTGGATGTTTCAGCTTTTTTCATCGTTTCCATTTTAGGTATATTTAAACTTGAAATATAAATTATCCCAACTTCAAATCATAAACTGGAAATGACAAGTTCAAATTGGTTACTTGGTACTATTTGATTAAGTGCAGGTTGATTAAAGTGTTAATTAGGAACTTGTTAATTTGAAACAAACCCAACCCAGTGTCATATTGTCAATTTGGTGTGTGCACACTGACATCTAGTCATTGAGTGATACCATTGTACAAGTGGAAACGTTTACAGATCATCGGGATATTGAGTTAGTGTTAATTTGTAAAATGTTGACAAAAATTGTGTCATGGATTTGAGGTCAATTTCCTGATACTTGCTGATGTTACATTGGCATTATCAGATTTCGCTGATTGGGATTGTTGAGAAGTTCTTGCAACAAAACAGTCCCTATTGCTGCAATATCAATGGTACGGTAATGTATAGGCTTAAAGCCTACCTGTTTTATTTTTAAGCATCGATAATAATTTGAAAGAACTTGAAAACTCAAATTCACATGGCTAAATAGCACGCTGTACATTAGGCCTATATGCACTGGAAACTGAAAAAATATTTTTATCATTTTTAGTTGTAATATGATATGACATTTTCTAAATGAGTGTGTTTACAACTAAGTGATGGGGTCACCTCTACTAATTCTCTGATGGGTCTAGGGTGGAAGTACTTTTAGCCTTCATTTCCTTGGTATCCCCTGAGCCCAATTTTAGCCACCCTGCTGTGTGGAAAAGCCATCAATTTGTGTCATAGCTGTAAACAAGCTATTTGTAATGTCAAAGTCATGCTCAATGTCACAATGTATAAAGTGTCCAT
The DNA here is from genome assembly GCA_000969725.1 of Ophiothrix spiculata. Lineage (NCBI taxonomy): Eukaryota > Metazoa > Echinodermata > Ophiuroidea > Amphilepidida > Ophiotrichidae > Ophiothrix > Ophiothrix spiculata. The sequence goes on along the minus strand of JXSR01S074449.1, from coordinate 38,511 downwards.
CTAATAAAGTTGACTTCCTGGGTTTGACTCCGAAATGACTGTGTCCCACTTCAGAACAGATCAAGTATGAAAATCCTAGAATGGGGAACAGATTTGTGGTTGTGTCTAGATGGGATTTCCAGGCCTATCGTGTTTACGAATGAGAGTGATTCTTGGTACTGGGGTTGCCCGATACATCATCATGCGTCATTGGGAGGGTATAACTTTCTGATATTTATAACGTGGTATTGATTCTGTGGTATATTGACAATTACAATGCAAATAGACATGTTTGTAATCAAATAATTAAAACAAAGGAATGGTTTAATGGCATCTTTTGTGTGAATAAATCGTGGTTAATAACAAAAGACCCTCTGATTGCTGTATAGACCTTGAAATTGAATGTGCTTGTTATTGAGCTTTGAGGTAATGTTTTTGGTTTTCAATAATATTTAAACAATGAACGTAAGGTAAAATTTAAAAGTATGAACAGCTTCAGATATTAAAATAGATTTGAGGAAATAATGCAAATATTTTAATAAGATCATGTATATGAGAATAATCAGATTTCCTCACAATTTGAAAAAAAATTCAAGAGTTTGGTCATCTGAATCATTTTCCCTGCATAAACTGTGATGTTGCATAAATTTTGTTGATCTATTATAAGTCCATGGTCTATGATAACCCCATAAACCAATTTCTAATTCAAATACACAGATCATAATATGAAATAATCAATACATGGTATATTTGAGCTTTTAATCAATCGATACTGTACTTCCTTCTTTTCCTATAAATTTATTTCTGCTAAGTAGACAGTCAATTCTAAGCATGGAATTAGTAGGAGAAAGAGGAAGACTTCAAAGGGTTGGGAGGAATAAGCACCAGACGGGATTAGGAAAATGTCTATTGATCAGTGTGTTTTGAAATTGGTAATGGCTTCTTATTTCTATTCAAAATATCAGTTTAATCTCATTAAAATCATCTTCTGTGAAATTTTTGAATTTTATGGGCACTCTTGTAAGTTGAAGGAAATCATTTATGAGTATAGACCAGAGTGGTATAGACCCTGTTTTGAGGCTGTGTGGAAGTTTTGTTCCATGGTTTACAAATACTATTAGTTTTAAGACATTCTGAATGATATTTATGACAGAATTCATTGATGCAAGGTAATTTGCCTTGATATTCAATTTATATTTCCTTTTGATAGATGGTTCATTGCATTGCAACTGCACTATTAATTAAATGCAGCTCTCACTGTATATAGTACAGTTGAACTGTCACTCATGATCAATACTCATTGGAAAATCAATTTTCTTTTTGTCAATAAAAAATGGATCTTACATTTTCAATGTCAATTACTGGGTCAGTTAATGATTTTGAAGTGGATAGGAAAAAATACTTAATTGATACTGTACTGGGACTATAAAACCTACGAAGGTTTTATAGTCCCATATTGATAGGTAAGTTTGCTTTTTAGTTGTGCAGTACATAGGCCTATGGAATTCAATTTTTTAAAGGTGCACCACACTAAGTTAGATTGCGTGTTTGCCTCAAGTTGTCAATGGTATGTGTCCTTTGTAGGTCTACTATTTACACGCAGTCCAAACATTAAATTCTTTTTAAATTGAACAATTGATTTTTCATGCATTCCAACGACATAGAAGGATAATGAATGGCAAAAATATGTCTTTGATTCTTTGGTTGCGGCATATGCTAGACAAAATCAATGTTAGCAAATTGAAAATGGGTGGTATATGGTTTTACAGGCCTGCAATTTAAAAACTCCAACATAATGAATGTGAGTAGCTGTCAATTTGCAGTATAAGCGTGAATGTTGCCATTTCAATCTGCGTAATTGTACATGTTTCAATTAATAAAGAGCGAGTGTCTTGTAAACTTGACCGGGCTGATAGATAATGAATCCATTGACCTCTAGCAAACCGAATGGTTTCAGTAATTGCTGTATCAGCTGATACAGCATTAATAGATATCAAAGTGCAGGCCAGAGAGAATTGACTGTCATTGTTCATTTACATGATGACGTCTTTGCATTTTTACGCTTGGCACATTCTATGAACTTGATATCCTTGATTACTGTGTTATCCGATGTTGGTAACAATATTGAATCAGCAATTGCTTTTAGAAATTGCTCAATTATAATAAATATACATAAATTAAAATTTGACCAATCCCCAAAGACATAGCAATATTATTGACGAAATTGTGTACACATCAAATTTCAAATGATAATTCTGATGATTAATTGTTGATTATTTTTTCCAGTCCATTTCAAACTAACTTTAAGATTATGAATTGCTCAAATTGCTGAAAGGATGTTACAATAGCCTACAAAGTTATCTTTGAATATAAAATTAAGCAATATTAACATTTTTTATTTTAAATTTTGATTCATAAATTTGCTGCTGATAAGAAACAATGTACCTATTAAATGTACAAATAGATGGACTGTTATGTTTGTAATATAAATTGTAGTTAGGGCCTATATATTATATTGTAACTTGAAAATATAACATTAAACAAAATAATACTGTCTATGGTTCAAGATGATAGAATCTATCATAATCTGATATTCATGAAACTCTTCAAGCCACTGGATTTATTAATTATCAAAGCGGTAATACCCAAGGCAACCATGACATGAAGTCAACTTTGCATTTAAATTGCGTTTAATCTACGGTTTAATAAATAATGATATTCATATTGGATCCTTGGAGCAATCTTTGAACATGCTGGATGCAGCGATGTCCTTGGAATTGATTGAAAATTTGCATTTTTGTTATGAATTCAATTTTGATCTTCTGTACAAGGCTTCTATGGGGAAAATGCTAATGATCTTATTTATATTCAAATTAAGGAGTACTCACATCTTTGTACTAAAATTCAAGATTTCATATGTACACTGCTAGTATAAAGCTACTTGAAATAACAAAATCCAATGTTACATTGCTATTTATGCAAGGTTTAGTATTTACAAAGACAAGGCCAGTAGGGAAGACCGCAGAGAATGGACATTAAATATGCATTTTTGATCCTAGCAACATAAAGTGCAAATTTGCACATCGCAAGACAAGGCAATCTGGCTGCAGCCAATGTTTGACAAGGAACCGCTTTGTTTGCTAGCAGTGGTGGATAGAAGAAAAGATTTAACATTATAGATTCTAGGATATATTAAACCAAGCAGGTTTTTTTTTCAATATGCATATATGCGTACCTCGCACATTTTGCACATGATACTATGCATCGTACAGGATATCTTGATAGTTTTTTTCACTAGAAACTTGTTCTATCAGTCGGGTTCAATCTAGTGAATGTTCAGAGAATGAATTCACAGGAATACTGATGAGAGATTGAAGTTTGTTATCCAATTTTGTTGCTCGAGGGCAAGTTGAATCTTTTCAAATTATGCTTCCTTTTCTGCGTTTTAAAATTGAGATCAGGGATATATTTACGAAAAAATGCCACAGAAATGTAATTTCACTCTAACAAATGTTCCAATCCAATTTTGAGGAGATTCAGACATTTTTATCAACATAAAATTTGCCTTGAGGTAAATGATGTGAAAATTTGAGTACAGTTGTACTTGTCATAAGCAGTTGACACCTCGGAGCCTCCTCCCTCCCGTCATGTATCTCGTGGACAAAATGTGTGAAAACCTAGCTGAAGCAATATTTTATCTCGGGCTGCTTGGAGCTACGAAAAATGCAAATTGTCATCTGACACCTTGCATTTCCCAGACACAAGATGCTACTGTTGTTTTAGCAAAGAAATGGAGCTTTATTTGCAAGCTGGCACCAAACAGGTTGTTCTTTTTAAAGGCTCAATGTTTTTCACCAAAAAGTGAATAATTAGTTATACGAATAATAGGAAGCAAATAGCCTTTAGTAAGGCACCGTTTGTGGAAGACGGCCTGTTGGTAAGACAATCTCATGTAGGCAAAATGGCTCAATGGTGTCTCCTCCCCACACCCACAATTGCTATTCAAGGCAGAGTAATTTCTGTAAAACCTGTTACTCTCTTTCCTATTAAATTAGAAAGCTTTAATGAGTTTGCGGCCAAGGTTTGGTGCCACAAGGTGGTTTATTTGTAGACTAGGGTTCAATAATGAGAAAATAGCTTTTATGGGCTGCTGTAATTGAAGCAAGTAGTTAATAGGGTTGTAAAAACGTTTTGAGTTCAGCACAGGTAAGGTTGGATTGTTTTAGTGAGATTTGAAAAGAGTGGTGGTTAGATAGATTGTGACATGGTCAAGGCGATGTTATTGGAATCAAAAGGTTGGAGTAATTATTGTTACCTGTGAAGTAAATGGTTTGAGACAATTAAGGAGAGACCAAGACAGAAAATGATTTGTACACCTGTTGATTTAAGGTCAAGTTTATTCAGCACTAACTTGAATGAGGAATAATGTTGAACTTGCGGAATGGAAAATGTCCATGTTGTAGTCAAAACAATAGGGGAATCACGCTCAGGTGATCTGGTATTGTATGTGTATCAGGTTCTATTGATATTCCTTGTCTGTATAGCTATGGTCATTGGGATATTCTTTGTACCGTGTGTATATTTCCCATGCGAATTCAAATTTCTTCGAAAAATGAAACAATACCAATACACAAGCTTTTGTATAACCGGATTTGGACAATTTAGAGTTACCACTAAAAGCACTGCCATAGTATAAATGACTGAAGTGTCCCATGATTTTTTTAAAAGAATTCCCCCCCCCCCAAAAAAAAAAATGATAAAGGATGATCAGTTACCATGGAAATGTTATCTCTAATCTATTTTATCTTGAGTTTTTTCATGCATATTCAACATGACACACGACCTAATATGTCATGTTGAGAGAGAGGATTTGTTTTGACCAGAAGGGTCACCCAAGGTCATGTCCCCCTGAGGCACATGATCATAATAACACCCTGCAGCCTAAAAACAGGTGCTATTGTCTTTGACAGCCAATGTCAGCTATATCGGTGACATTGAATGTGCCACAGGTTCAAGTTTTTTTATCAAAATAAAAAGCTGTTATTTTAAAATGTCTTTTCTTGTGTTGAAGAAGGATGCAGGAAGTGTCTTTACAAGAGATTGTTATTCTTGTGGGGCCATAAATGCATGTATGAATAAAGTTAGTGATGACAATTCCTCTCATTGAACATGCAAGATGTATTACAACCATCATACACCATACTGTAGTATTAAACTTCAAGTAGTATTTTTCAAGTTTCCATATTTTATATTTTGTAATTTAGAGTCCATGGTCAAGAAATCTCTTTTCTTGGGATAAGTACATGGCGATATTAGTGATTCTTGAAATTATGTTCATCTGTGATGGTTTGTTTGTGTTGTCAAAAATGTACGCTGTTGCTGTATTAAAGTGTTGGATTTAACTTGTGATGTCAAGTATGTACTCTGATAGTTCGTAGTAAAGCGTGGGCTTTACATCAACATGTCAATCAACAGACTGATGTTAATGTTCAGCGGGAGGTTAATCTTGTCTCACTTTCAAAAATGGCAGACATTGGGTGTACATGTATATTTCATCAAAGACTTCAATTTCAGGTACTTAGGTATTGGTTTTTAAGCCCAGCTAATTTTCCCCACACCTTGGCTAGAAGAAAAACACATGTTGCTAAACATAGCATAGTCACATATTGAAATCCAAGTTGGTATGTTTTGAATACAAATGTTGCCCCGAGATTTTTTGCAGTAATGATCGGCAGTACAGGTTTGTTGTGGCTAAATCTGTCCTGCACCTGGACAATATTTATCGGCAAAATCAGGTCGATATGATCTGATATACGTCCAAGCAGCATGATGCTAACCTCTAGCATAATATCCATTGGCTCACACGCGGAGCCTGGTTCGACTTTTTTGACCGCAAACTGCAATGGCTACCTATTGTGTACGGCAGAGAAAATAGCGTCCAGGGTGTTTATAGCTAGCCTCACCCTACTGCGTCTACCTGCAAGGCCCATTCAATTTAACCTCGTAGCCAGAGGCTAGATTTTGCTTTCTTTTTTTAGCTACAATGCACCTTGTCATAGACTCAGTAACCTGTGAAATAGCGTGTATAGGTATTTTTTGTATTTATGTTAATTTTTATGAATCGGTGTTTACTTGGCCATATAGCATTTTTCAAAAAATGAAAGTTGTTTTTATTGGAAATTTTATTATGGGTAATTTAATTTAACAGTTGTAATTTTGGAGTTGAAGTAGGCATAAATATTGAATGCAAAAATTATTATTGTGATCATAAAATGTTTTGCAACTTTATGTTGTCAAGTTATATTGATCGTGAGTGTATTTTATGCACTAATAATTATTTTAAAATACAATATTTTCAATGCTGAAATTTTCTTCCTAGTTCAGGAAAAATGTTAATTTGAAATGTGCTATGTGTCAAACCTGTATATTCTATGCACTAGCTGTATGTTATTGACCAAACAACCATGGTTACTGCACTCTTCAAGCGCCGCTTTGATAAAAATAGCATCAGCATCTGCATCCGTGAACTCTTGTGTTGGCCAAGTCACTCACTCATCAAACTCTGGCATTATGGGAAGCTGAAACTTGACACTACAACTTGGCTTTGTATACAGTTTGTCAGATGATATCCAAGCCCTGTACTGACAAAAGGTCTTGCAAACCGGCCAACATAATTACCTCGCAACTTTACAAAGATACAACTCTTTTACGAGGCATGATGTTGTCGGCAAAGTCAATCTACCCCTTTGAATCGAGACTTATTATTTACCAGATTTAAGATAATCATGTCCCAGGTCTGTCTTTTTCTCAGGTGTGTTTTGATGCAAAACATTTCATGTAACAAAGTATCATTTAACAGGTGCCTGTAGAAAGTAAGCTTAAAATGCTCCTCATGTATTCTTTATATCAGCATTTTGATGTTTTCTCTATTTTTCTTCTCTCTGTCTCCAGGTTCCAAAAACACAGGCTGTAGGATTAGCCGGAGCCAATATGGGGCGGTTACAGTATTTATTATGGAGAATATGTGCGCTTTGCACGATATCACTCGTACAACTGATGTGTGGAACTCTTGGGAAAAATGCATTTAAAGATCAAATTCCTAACTTTACAACACCAAAGACTTACCATGCAGGTGAGTGTATATGAAAAATGGGAGGTGTTGACATGGATTGCTTCAACAAGGGGGCAGCTGGGAGAAGAGTATTGAAAAGTGCAATGCCAGTTGCCTCAGCTTGGCCTTGTGTGATTTCTACTTAGAAGGTAGTACTAGTAGTTTTACAAACTGGCTGAGTTGATAGTAAAGGCAGGCGAGATCATCTCTGCTTTCTACCATACCTATGCTTTGATCGTCACTTAAGATGGGGCTTACATTGTGACTTGATACAGAAAAGCATGGAAGAGCATAACACAGCCCAACCACAGTAGACACAGTGCAAATTATGTGTGAATGCTATAGGCCTATAAGGCGCATGTGTAGATTACCTCTGTGCAGGGATGAAGAAAAGCAATACCCATCTATTTAGTGATTATCAAGGTGTATGCAGATAGTAATCTGTTTCTGGATGACCATCTGAAATAGGCATATATGAGTACAAAAAGGAGATCCCAAGTTCTAAACCACTATGGAGCTCAATTTGTGCTTGATCACCCCCATATTGGTTCATAGTGATGGTGAAGTTTGGGATCCCCTTAAGTGATGAGTACCCAAAAGTAGGAATCCAGTGAAATTCGGATTAGATTTGCACCTGTGTCTCTTTCAACAAGTTCTATCATTCTATCAACTAGTATCACACTGTACTACAGATGACTTGTAAATATGTAAGGGCAGGTTACAAGCATGGCAGAAAAAAACAGCTAAAATAGGATGTTGATTGTCGAGTCTGCACCTGGCAACATGTGTAGCATTATTTTTTTTAGACATTGTTAGTCCTCTGTACAATGAAACAAACATGGTGTCATGACACAATGTTAAAAAAAACAAGGTATATAAAACAAAACAAGACCACAGATCATTACACAAGGCTAAGTGCTCTCAGATTCAACCCATCCATTGTCTTTCATCAAATTACTGCACAATGATCCCCAAGTCAACCTTGCACTTTCTCAAAAGATTCCAAGCTGAACTTTTTTTCGGGTTGGATTGTAAGATAACGCCAGGGGGCCCGATGGCTCGCCCCATGACTTCTTGAATCCTATCTGAACTGTAAGTAATGCAGAGACAATACTGATTACTAACAGTTTCTGGAACTGTTTGGGGAGCAACCATGTGGAAGGGACTGCTTGTTTTGTTCGTAAACAAGATGGCACCATAAGGTGGATTCAATCAAAGTCATTTTTACATTCTTGAAACTAAATTTTTTGGGAAAAAATGAAATAAGCAGTCATTTATTATCCTAAATATGCTAACTACACAGTTAGATTTTTGATTCACTATTTACTTAGTGCATCTTGTAGGCCTACTAAAACACTTGAGGAATGCTGGGCCATAGCAAGACTAACTCTCTTCTATAAATCTGTTCATCACCAAGTTGACATCAATTCCGACCATTTTCAAGTTAATTCTAAGGGGCATAAGGCGTATTACTTCCAGAAAATCATCATCTACTTCCTTCACCCATCCTACTGTGAGAAAGGATAAATATTCATTTCTCCCAAGCCCGGGCTCCCAAGAACTGTTGTTGAGTGGAATCTACTGCCTTTGTCAACTCAGGAAGCTGAGTCTCCCGTTGAAGTCTTCAAGACTAAGACTTAAGGTAGCTTTAACGGCTACGGTGTCGTGCACAGAATTTGTTCAAAATTTTACCGAATGTGCAGAATGATGAAAAAAACTTGTATTCCAAATTTAGATTTTTTCCATCGAAGCGTTTTCGAGTTACGCCATTTTTAATTTTCACATTTCCCTTAGACTTTGTACATGGCAAATTTGGCCACCATGAAAATTTCACAAAATTTGTCAAATTTATGAAAAAAATTCTTTTTACAAAAGATTTTTTTTCTGTGGCCAGTGGTTCACAAATGACACTATTTTTTTCACCTTTGCTTTGCAAACTGATCACAGATTGTCATAAATTTTGATTTAAAGAAATTTCTTTCATCGTTTACAAACGGGAGACTCCTAATGTTTCTACTTCCCGAATTTTATTGCGTTAATTTCTAGAAACACTGAATAGCCAGATTTCTCAGAATTTTAATTCATACTTCCCATGCTTCAATTTTAACAAACAAGGTGTCAAATGAAAGCTTATCAAATTTGCAACAATCTCTCGTTGGCTTTTAAAATTGAAGTGTTTCTAAAAAAAATTATAGGTGTTTGAAAATATGCCTAAATTTAGGAGCTAAAAAATCATTTTTCTTGATAATAAAACACTTTATGGCAAAAAGCCCACGAGAGAATTTAGCTATTGTGATCCTTCACTAAGCCCCTATAATTTGAATGTCATAGCACATTCCCTCTTGACATGAACATTCAAAAACTCTGATTTTTTAGGGAATTTTCAAAAAATAAAGAAAAACATAAGAAATTGGCCAAATATTATAAAACTTAATAAATGTTACCATTGAAGGGTTTTCTTTAAATGGAAATAGGTTTTGGTTCCCATTCCTCAAAACTATTCACTTTATAGCTAATTTTCTGACATGTGTAAATAGCCGTTCAAGCTACCTTAAACTGAACGAAATGCTGATGTGCTTATTCTTAAGGGGGGGGGGGCACCACTTAAATTTTTGTATGCTAGCCTCGCCTGCAACTAATATATCTCACCATGGTGTTGCAGTACCAGACAGATACAGAAAGATATTTGATTGGTCCTTCTGATTCCCAGCACCCTACAACCTTGATGTGCCTATCCTTGTTTTGTTGACTTTTCTTAGCAACTTTTTAGCAGTAATTTAAGAATCAAAACAACATAACAAGTAAACATAACAACTATGAAATGTCTGTCAGATGTTTTGGTGTTTTTGGTGGAAAATATCTTTGAAACATCCTTGGAAATCTGACAAGTTGCTCTGAAAGATGTAAATGATTTTATGACACTAATGTGAAGTGATTACCAGTGTTTCACAGGAGGACAATGAGGAGGTCACTGGTATTTAATAAGTTTTATATCTTGATAAATTATCTGAAATCAAGGTTCTTCAGGACTTTTCTCAAAATTTGATAACATTTCTATAGTTTGATTATATAAAAAGTTGCAAACAGTTTTTTTACCAGGTACACCAAAATTCTACAATTTACCTGTGCGTGTGATCAAATATTTACTTAATCAAATGAGCAAACTTCCGGATCTTAGCAAAATAAAAATTCTAGTAAAATTTCCCCTGTTATTTTATTATTCCATTTAACCGAGAAAAAGACAATACAGTCAAAAAACAAATAAACTTGATTCCTCTTTATTTTCAAAGATAATTCTTTTAAATATATTGAAAAGGCAAATGAATTATTTCAGGCCATACATAGTAAGCAGGAATAATATCAGCTATCTTACATAAACAAAAATTCTGTTGAAATGTCATTTCTTATTTTATTATTCCACTGATTTAACCAAGAAAAAGACAATACAGTCGGAAACAAAACAAAAAGATTTGTTTTTATCATTTTCAATGATAATTCTTTAATATTGTAAAAGAAAATGAATGACGGTAGGTTTTAATATGTCAGCAGCTAACAATACCGGATCGCATCAAAGTGCCAAAGACATGCATTAAGTAGAGTTATTGGCCCATTTTTTGAATAAAAACAAGGTTTAAATCCCGGGGGGGGCACCCAACTTTAAAAGTGGTAGGTATGTCAGGCGCGAAGCGCCGAAATTGAGGTCTGGTGAACTGATTTTCTGTAAAAATATTGACCTTTGAAACCGATTTTGGGGGTCTAGTGAACTGAAATTTTGGCCGAAAATAGCCTCCTGAGCTGAAAATTTTCGCAATTTTGCAGTTAGGGCTAAAATTTGGTATTTTTTTTCAAAAACGGGGTCAAAAGAACTGAATCATGCTGAAAATGGGGATCTAGTGAGCGGCCTGGTGGCCTGAAAAAGGGGGTCTTGACCGCCGGACATATATACCCTGCCCACATATGTGAGTGCCCCCCCCCCGGGGTTTAAATCCTAGGTTAGCCGTTGAAATGTGAAAGAAACTAGTACACATGCAGAGTTTTATGGAAAAGAGGCATGAAGTTGAAACGTGCCAGACATCATGTTTTTATGTACCTACATGTCTGGTTGGTCATGTAGGATAATTGTATGTGTGCTAGATTTTTGACTTGATAACATTGTGAGCAATAGAGACATTCTTATGAATGTTTTAAGCTTGTATGTTTGAAATTGAAACTTATAATCTGATCTTACTTCTGAATAAAATGTTTCTTTTCTCAAAATCCACCAAGTCTCCAACATAATAAAACATTTTTAATTTTGAAAAGTCACAGATTGTATGGATAGCCTTTGAACAAATCCCATAATAGTTCAATAAAATAGTTTGTAGTCCATTATAAAATGAAGATATCAGGACCTTCCCATCATGCCTTGCTTCCAATTGGATATTTTGTATGGGTTGTAATGAAGGGATGAAATGTATTTGAAAGTAAGGTCTGCTAATTGTTCATCCCCGAGTTCATCCCTAAATCCTCTCGTTTTAAACCTGTACAAAAATCCCATTGGAATCAAGGCATGATGGGAAGGTCCTGGTATCTTTTTTTGTCCATGATCATGGTTGAATTAATATTGATTAGGGGAACAGACAAAACACATTGACAGGATGTCAAAAACAACACAGAGTGCAAACATGGATTCAAGCACTTGACACCTTAGCAATGTCACTTTTTCAAGTCACCATCACTAAAATGATAGAATTTTTTTTACTTGGTTTGTCTTGCGTTTTGTTTTCTTTAGACACATGTCACTAAAAACAGCAGGAACTCACCTGGTGACCCCTGGACTCAAACAAAATGTCTCCTGCAGAACCTGGCTAATATAATAGAGGTACCTTTGACACACACTCGGATCTGGGCGATCTAGTTTCAGAATGTTCTCTTGATAAATGTGACTCATTATCAGAATGGGGCTTGTGGTTTAAAAGTGTCTTATGCTTTTCAACACATTTTTAATGGAATAGAAATAAAGACATTTTGCTAAAAGACATTTTATTACCTCATGTTTAGTCATGATAATAAAGGTTTTGCTTCAATTGAAGCCAACTTTATAGCCGGCAGTCTGAATGCATGAGACCCACGGTGAGATTTTGAAATCACACATATGTTAAAAATATGGTGGACAAACAAGAAAACCACATCAATATATCTGTTGTATAAGATTGAAAAAAAGAAAATAATATAAAAGGGAGGGAACTTGGCTTGAATCAAATGCTAGAAATCAATAGAACAAGCAAGGTGTTTGTGTTTTTGTTCAGGATTATGATTTGAACAGAAGCTTCAACAGACCACAAAATTGTGTATTGGTTTTTCAATATTCATGAACATGTTGCTTTTGTATTTGTATTTTGGTATGTTATTCTTTTCACTGAGGACAAAAGTCCTGTACTGAAGACAAAGTGTTTTTGTATGGAAATCAATGACTGATTTCCTTTCTCTTGATCTCAATTCAAGACAAAATATATTATACATGATGCTATAATTTGCATGTGCTTATGTGACTGGCCATGATAATTCAAAATTATTGAAACCATGGCCGAAAATTAGTGACCAGTGCGTCCAATTGGCGCACTTTCTATTAAGCCTGTGTAAATCCAGCTCAAGAGGGTAGAAGACGGTGCACTGCCTGGGTCAATGGAGAATCGTAATAGGCAAGGTCTTTGAGCTATTGTGAATGGTGTGACCTTTTGTTCCTTAGCCTTCCATATATGGAGTTGTTTTGGCAAAAGTTTGACATGGCTAACCAATTCATCATGTGACACTTAGGTGAAAGGTAGTGAAAGGGACCAAATGGAGGCTTCAAATGGGTGATCGAAATTTTGCTCAGCCTCGGAGTTGGCAATCATAATAGTTCTTTGATGAATTTGGGTTAATGATAAATTTGGTTGCGCTGAATAACACAAAGCAGAACCTATGAAAAAAGGTGGGAATAGTGAAAGAGATCTGTTCTGGTATCTCCAGGCTTTAAACACGTAATCCAAAGCTCCTACTACATGTATAATAGTTTTGAAGCTTTTTGAGATGTGCTACATCAATCATCTGTTTACACCTGTACAATACATATTCAAAGCATTTGTAACGGGGAATGTAGGTCACAAATTTGGCTACGAGCACAAGCATTATCATATATTCACACTAAAGGTTATTCATAAAACTTCATTATATGATGTCATGTTTCCCCTTCCCTCCCAAGAAAAATGATGAATTTTGTTTTGATAAATAAAAGCACTCCAGATTTGATATACCTTGTACCTGATTTTTGTCAAAACAAACAAGCCCTTTTTAGGCCTCTGACATCAATCAATTATATCTCCAGCTTGAAAAGAATTTTATCCAGGGTTTTACTTAGCACTATTCTTTCTACTTAGCCTGCTTTTTTATTGAGAACCATAATAAATGAGATTTTAGTATCATCATTAATTGTTGCCATACTCATTTGATAGGAGATTATGAACCCTATTTAGGTAATTACTGTTCTCTTTTTTATTAGAATACTTTGCAAATATGAAATGAGATCAATCAGTTTGGGTATAAAGCAATAAATACAAGTACTAGTACAAGATTGTCTCAAGATATTATTAAACAGTGACCTTGTTTAGTTTGTATGCTAAATTAGAGACAAATTTTCACGCTATTTTCTTTTCTTGATTTTCTTACTCAATTGTGAAGGAATATTCATAAATGTAAGGTCTGTTTGCCACTTCGTATTTTACTAGTACAGTAGAAACTCATTATAACGAAATCTGATATAAGAAAAGCCCTATTATAAAGTAGTAATTTTCCTGCACCATTTTACTAATTTCTTTTGTTTTTTATTTTTTTAAAAACCCTGATATAACGAAATTTTGGATATTAAGAAGTAATTTGTCTGTCCCCAGCAATTTCGTTATAATGAGTTTTTACTTTACTAAAAGTACATTTTGATGCCTCTTGTATTTTCAATATCAACCATTCCACTTTCACAAATTTTATGAAAGATTAATCACAATCTAGGCCCTATATTGATTTGGTCTGATCCTCAAGTTCTATGTCTCATGCCAATATCACTAGGAATATTTTTGTCAAGTTTTAGTAAAACCATTTTTAGGAAGGACTTTATTAAGTAACAGGTCTCAATTAGCGCAGGCACATACAGACCCTCGAATTAGCACTACTGGTTGATTTTATCTCATTCCGCTGCAAAGCTGTCAAATGGGCTGTGTTACTATACTAGCTATGGTCACACGTTCAAGTGTTACGACACTGCACGCATAATTCATAATTATATAGTGTCAAATCCCTTGGCTACACTTCTCTTCCGTAACTTGACATTCTGTACATGCACGGAGCACTGAATTGATTAAGTTCCTGATCAGCATTTCTATTTTCAAAGAAATTGTACGAAATTCAGAATCAACAAGAGGTTATTTGTTATTGCAAGCTCCATCGTACTCGTCACACATGCATAGATGAAATCATGAACTGCATGATTGAAACGGGAGATACATAACATAGAGAGCGTTGTTTTTTGTCCCAAGTGCTAAATTATTTATCTTCCTCGTTGCATTTAATGAGGCATACAGAGGGAGCTTGAGGCTACAAACCCTCCCATGATCATGTGACCTTATCCCTCATTTGCAAGACCACGCCTGAAGGATAGGGATGTTTTGTTTCTTTAGAAACATCTGGAGACGCTATCTGGTATCTCTGCCTGGTGGATACATGGACTGTTATGATTGCAAGATGTGCATCACACATGAGGGCTCAGTTTCATCTCCGGTTTCACTTCCAAATTTACTTTTATAGCCTTCAAAACTGGCACACCCTAAATGTCAATATTTTGATGTTAGTAGCTATTATAAGAATATAAAGTTAAACTGGCTTCATCTTTTCAATTTTAGATGCCTCTTAATTGAAGTCGAACTTTGTAATGTCTGTAGTTAATCATAACAGAGATGTCCTCAGTCTATTTTCCATGTTATTTGTGTCACGACATCCTTTAAATTTATGTTTGCAATCACGATATTCGTTTTAACTACTTGGTTCTACTCGCAGGCTATAAAATTATGGCCATAAAGCTAGTATCATCAGCGAGGCTGATTAAACTTGATCAGGCATTTCAATAGATATGCGCTAGTTCATTTTATTGTAACCCCTGATCATGATTTATGTTCCAATAAAGTTCTCTTACATATGTTTTTCTATTTTCTTCATATGCTAATCTCTATTTTTCATGTTGCCTTCATTTTGGGCCCACATTTACTGGGAGGAGGGGGTAATGTCATACTTTGTGCATTTTATCAAAAATGACTTGAGACTTTAGAGCGATTCTCGGTCAATTTATGAATTTAAACTCTATGAAAAGTATTACCAATATAAGGGTATGGATATATCTCAAATTTTGGGATAAGCCCACTATTACAAAAAGTAGACCTTTATTGGAAAGGGAAATGTGTTTGAAGTTTAAATAAGTGTAAGATGGCATATAATAATATTGCTTACCTTGAAGCTTAAAGAATTGCTAGGGGTTTTGTGGGAAAATGAGTCGGGTTTGTTGCTCTGTACAGTTTCATGTTGAGTGGCCATGTTCCCCTATGCTCCCCTTTAAGTATTTGCCTCTAACATACACAGTCATATAAAGTAAACAGTTTGCAGAATTGAGATATGTATTGACCCAAACACTCCGCCGTGTTTGTTAGGCAACACTAATGAAGGCAGCCATATTCTCCAGATCGTTAGTTAACTATTGTTAGCGTAAACACTTGTTGATTAAGCGTAGGAGGATTTTATAATTAACATCACCCATCATAAAACAGGTGAAAAGAATATGAACAATTAAATGTTTGTGGGTTTGTAATTATACCATGTATCTTGTCAACATACCAATTATTTTAAAAAGTATGTTACATGAAACATGAACAAATTGGCAATAATTGTTTTCTGAAAATAAAGAAATTAATGATGCATTGTTGCTTTTGAAGATAATTTTTCTTGACAAACACAATAACGATTCCCCTTTTCTTGTTTTTCTTTTCTATTTTTACAGATCTCCAATGTTTTGGTGGAGAGAGTCTTGGTACAATGTCCATAGATGAAGAGAGACGGATTTTATATATGGGAGGAAAAAATATTTTTTACATATTTGATTTAAATAATGCACTAAGTGATGCATCTCATGTGAGGAACTATACGTGGTCTGCCGATAAGAATGTTATAGACAGTTGTACTATGAAAGGAACACAGTTCTGGGAATGTCAGAATTTTATCCGAGTTTTATTATATAACAATGTGGACAATAAATTATTAGTGTGTGGAACTAATGCACAATCACCCAGATGTAGATATTTTTCAGTAAGTATATTTTCTGTTGTGTTATAAATGTCGTCATTTTTGCATGTAGTTGTCAACTAAAAATCCCTAGCGATTGTTTGTCTGGTTAAGTAGTGGTTGTTCGTCAACTATTGCAACATTTCAAAATGAGTCCAGGTTTTTAGAGTAATCAGGATGAAGTCAGTTGATCCATATGTGATCATCCGTTACGAACTTGCAGTAAAGCCAGCACTTTACTACTTGGTTGTGGTGGATGGTCACATAAACACATTGAAAATCAATTTCATTTTGCTTTAACAACTCTACTGCTTTGTCATGGTTGCAGTGCATTACAGACATTTGGAATAAACTTTTTCAGAACAACATGATAACAATTATCATGGAATCCATTATCTTATATTGGAAGCACATACTGTTTCAGTACCATTTAGAAAAAAGGTACATTGAAAATTCTGTCAAAATTATTAAAAGTTCAAAACATTGTCTTTTGTCAAAAAGTTTTGAAACATTTCTCTGATTCTTTAATACACAACAAAACTGATTTTATGGTTCAGGAAAAATTATATACTACACAAAGTTTAATCAATTACGCAAGATCAACACTAGTACCGAAAAACGTAATTGAAAGAAATTGGGAAGTGTAAAAAGAATACATAGAATGCACAGTTCCGTGGGCCAAAATAATTATGGTACATAGAGCAGCACACACCCACTGATCCTTTTGAAACAGCCATAATTTATGACTATTGGTATTGCTATATGACAGTGAGCTAAATGAAATAAACAATATATTCCTTTTACAATTGTCCTACAGACAATGTATAGTGTTGTGAAAAGAACATTTCTATCTAGTGAATAATAACTAGACGACAAAGAGTCTTATTTATTTCTTTATTTCTGAAGCATTGAAGCAGAGATCATAATTAGTTTTATCTGTCAAGGATAACTTTGTATTTCATTATTTTTTTCAAGAGCATTGAATTTCATCATGATCTCATTTGCTATTTATTTCTTTAAAGGAAAAAGGAAATGTCTTGTTACTTTAAACAAATATTGAAAACGCCTTAAAATTAGACTCAATTTGCAACTGAAATAGCAATAACCTTAAAATATGCATTAAATGAGTACTTTATTTTGCTTTTAAGATCTATAAAACTGATAACATTAAACACAGTCCAATTTCATTTACATTGCATACAGCACACCTGTACAGCAAAGTTTGCAGATCTGACAAATATATATTTCAGCACATATTGTCAAACCACGGTTTAATTTACATGTTGATATGCGTTTAGATAGCCTTGCCGAATTGCAGGCATGTATGGCACAGACGCGCTAGCAATTATAGAGCAATAAGCATCAGGTGGATGGATCGTATTTCTTGTGCGCCTGTATCATGTGATCAGTTATCTGTGTTAATGCAGCGAAGAAACCTTCCTGGCTAGGTATATCACTGTCTATCTATAGTAAATAGTGCTAGTGGGATGAGTTAAAAATACATGCGAGTCTATCAGAGACTTGCTTGTTTGTCTTTCAGAGCAGGTCAGCTTTATCAAATCTTTAATAGAGAAGATATGTTGTGTTTCCCATCATGCATTTCTTCCTATGGGAATTTTTGTACAGGACCTGGAATTATGCGAGTATTTAGTGATAGAACATGTTCAAACTGCAAGATTAGGACGAGTAACTCTGATTTAGGGACATCATCACTAACTAGGCCCTGTATGTCCTATATTATACAACGTCCCCTTACGGAAGCAATGTATGATGGGAAACACACGATATCTTCTCTAGTCAAATCTGATGTCGCAGACTAAACAAATGCAGCAAATGGGCTGAGGGGTGGTTATTTATAGAAGGCATGAACTTAAAATGAGCGCACTTGTTCGTTCAATAAGAGAAAGCTGGCAAGGCTATAAAAGCTTATGACGATATTCTATAATAAGGATGATTTTGGGGTGGATCCTTCCGGCTGTTAACCTGTATTTTGTGTTCCCTTAGGGGCGCACCATTTGATTCTCAGGGGGGGGCATGGAAGTTTTTTTGAAAAAAAAAACTTCGCCTGCGAAGGCGGCGAAAAAAAAAATCTTGACCCAAAGATGAGTAAGAAAAAAAAAACTTTACCCGACTACTTCAAATTAAAGAAAAACATAAAAAATGTAATAAAAAAAACTTTGCCGCCGAAGGCGGCCAAAAAAAAAAATGTTGCCGCCTTTGGTGGCTAAAAAAAAAAACTTGACTTGACCCCAACTTCCATGCCCCCCCCTGAAAATCAAATGGTGCGCCCCTTAACCCTCATAGTCTGAGTGAATCACAGTTATAATCTTGTGTGCTTTATGGTTAGAAATTCAAGAGTTTTAAAGTACAAAGCCAAGTGAATCATAACTGAGAAATTTACCTGCAAATTTGTTTAAATTATAGGCACAACTGATCTCTCATATTTTAGTGTTATTGTAGCAATTAAAGCAATTAAAAAAAGTTAATTGAATGTTTTGAAAGCAAGGAAATGGTCGCACATGTTCATGTTGTTTCCATGGTTTTAGAAAAGCTAATTAATAGAGAACATATGCCTGCCCACTTTTTGGCATTGCCCACATGGTGTTGTATGTTTCCTTCCTCTGGCCCAGATGGGTGGTACCTCAAACTAGTTCATGGCTGAAATCAGAAATAGGCCTGGCTTCATTACATAGGCCTAATTTTGTCTGACATAGTCTGTGGAATCTAGTTAGTAGAACTTGGGCTTGGCCTATTATTCTATTTTGATCAACTACACTGATCATGATTTTGAATCAATTATACATACATGTACATCTTGAATCAACTCTAATTTGTAAAATTAGGGCCTATGTGAAATTTTTATGATGTTATGTGGGCTGATCAAGGTTCAGTGCCCCTAGAGGTTGTCGCAGAACCTGAAATGATGCTTGGTGTGGAATGGAGCTTACTTGGGCCACAGTGGTCAGTGAACACCTGTAAAGTGTGCAGAGGCCGAGTGGAATTACAAATCTGGGAGGCATAGCGCACTATAAATCCCCAGTATTTATATTTATTATTATTTACTATTTTAGCCATAATATTCTTTATAGAAATATATAGTAAAAGGCACTCGATGGCAAAGGACAAATCTCTAATAATTTGTATTTCATTGACTACTGAGCCACAGTTAATTACTAGATACGTTATTATTCTTGAGATTGCAACCATAAAATTTTGAGCTGGACGGCACCACTAATTCCAGTTGATTTCAACTCATGGGGTGTGTGTCGTGCTTCCTGAATATGTTACATCACTGCCTACTCAAGCGTAACTAAATTATTCCAAATTAACCATAAATCCATTTGATGTGGATTTTTATGTTGATGAATTACATGGAATATTTTTGTGTCTCATGGTAAAAAATATACATTAAAAACCCTGATTTGCCTACACCCTAATTTTTATGGTCATTCAAGGTTTGTTCTCCACATTTCATGGCGTATTAGTAATGGAAGTGGTTGCCTTTGGGTTAGGCCATAAAAGATTATACTGACATTGGTTTTGAACTAATTGGAGTTGATTGATTATTTGTCTTCACCATTTCTGAAGAAAAACAATAATTGGGGGAAAATTGGTTTAATGACTTCATGAGTAAAGGGTCTGAATAAAAGGATAGGTACTCTTATAATTTTTTTATAGAAGCTCATTCACCAAAATTTTAAGCTTTCAAGACAAGAATATATTTAAATCATGGTGCAACACACACTTGTGCCAGTCCCAGACACATGGTCATAAAAAAAGGAATGATTACAAGAGAAGGTATACTAATTTATCTTTCTTTCCCCTTCCTTACACAGGGTAATACACTAGAAGATTATACAGAAGAAAGTGGTATAATAAGATGTCCTTTTAGACATACGCAAAGAAGTACTGCTATTTATGTCGGTGAGTACATGTAGAATATTGTTATTTTGTGGTGTGAGCTATTTGTTTCAAATCAATTTCATCATAAATTGATTAACTCAATGTAGGTAATAGTAAAATCTGACATCCACTTTATGTATAATTATACTATTAGCATATAATACTGAAACACATCCCAAACTTATACATCAAGAGAAAAGAGGATAATATTCATCTCAGTAGTAGTTAGTTCTCAGAAAAAAAAAGGGGGGGATATGTAAAAAAAGGTGAGAAAATGATTCCATTTACTACATAACATGGAATAGTGGTAAATGTGAACATGCTAGACTAGAAAAAAACACTAATATGGACCTGAAAAATAATTATTTGTTTATAAAAATGGCCACTTGACATTTGTCTGGTGTGCGTTTTTTGTTTATTTTTAAGATATTCTGTTGGTTTTGGAAAGAAAAAACATGTGAAGATTTGCTAATTGCTGTTTTCATTTTGATTTCAGATGGTCAACTTTTTACCGGTACAGTAGCAGAATTCACCGCCAGGGATTCTATATTTGCAAAAACAATGGGCAGTCGAGTTCTAATCCAAAGCAAAAGGCTAGATTCAAAATGGCTGAAAAGTAAGTCACAGATGTAGTTATTGGTCAGAGTCTAGTAAATGGTAATAGAAGTTTACAAATGTAACTAGGCCCTTTACCTTTCTTTGTTTTATTTTATTGACACATGTCCATTTGTGACTCATTTTAAGCTGCTGATGGTTTTAATATGTTATAGTGTCACTAAGAAATAACATCCTGTATTACAGTCATCAGAAAAGATTTTTGATGACCATTATTTGCATAAATTAAACACTTTTCAGAGTAAATACTCGTTTCTTCCAAAACCAAGTTTTCAAGTGGTTTATACCACACTGACGTCAACGCACTTATTTCAAGGTAGCGTTCCATGTAATATGTCATATCTGACAACAGGATATCAAATCCTCTTAAATATGTAAATCGTAA